>ML829797.1:121712-139644 GCA_009831015.1 Picea engelmannii
CAATAATATAGCACACATATGTACTGCACACTAAAAGAAGAAGTGCGCACATTCTAGGATACTGCATGCAACAACTTGAGTGCATTTTCTTGAGGCCAGAGTTCCTTTGTGTATATATTCGTGTTTTTGAGGCTGATGAGCCTAGATACAAAAAATACAGTATATTTGTATTATAATGTAAATCACATGCAATTATTAATGAAAAATACATCACTGCGGCAAACCAACCATGTAAAATACTATGGGGGGATAAAATCCACTAGATATGGAAAGGGGGCTAAAATTTAAGGATACTAGGCTAAGCTAGGGAGCTTAAGCCAAAAGAGAATATTATATTAATATTCCTTAAAGTATAAAGTATGGATAATTATTTTATCCTAAGTTCTAAGGATGGGGATAAGTGGGCCAAAGTAGTTCTCAACATGACAAGTGTCAAGTTGGGAACATGCATACATATAGTTTGGAATTAGTTCATTTTCCCATCATTCCACCATCATTCACTCAGTCATTCAACTATCCTCCGTGCCTTCCTGTTAATGTCACCGTACATGTACCTGTACCTAGTTAGCTTAGGAGATGGATTGAAGAAGCGGATTATCAAGCCCGTGAGCAATTCTCTCTAGGTGAGAGAATTGCTAGGAATTGATTTCCCAAAGGTGCCAAACTGTAGCTAAAGGGCTCTGAGACTTCCTGTCCGGCCTGTTGTTGAAAACCTAGAATGGAAGTGGGGCAACTGAGAGACTGTTTAGCAGAGAAGGGGCACACTTCTTAGGGTGGGACATACATGTGGGGAATGAGGGATTGTATGATGTTAGTTTGAGTTGGCACATGTGACAGAGTTTTCCCTATTGTCCGAGATACATAAGCTTGGTTAGGAGTTCCTTTACCCGGGTGGAGTTTAGTCCCATCTCGGGGGTGACTCACTGCTAAGAGTTTTGACTAGTGTGGTCTAAGGCTGGGATTAACATGGAAGGTATGCACACAATTGGTGATCTTTTTATCAAGATAAGTGTCAATTGTGTGTTAAATTATGTGTTGTGTTATTATTTATGCGTTTATTTTTATGGGTTTTTCCTGTGTGTGTTGCATGTGTATTTTTATTATTATTTTGTATGAATCCATGTATTTGCAGAGTATTTGTATGTTTTAATTTGGTATCAAAGTTTGAATTTTTGGATTGTCATAGCCCAATTGGTTGTTGGGGATGCTACATTGTAGTATCATAGCTCCAATTTTCAACACTAATCCTAGATGGGCCGATCAAGTTGAATGTTAAAGCGAAATTTCACAGAGAAATGATTTCGAAGTGGCAAAATTTCAAGTTACAGTGCGTCCATGGTAAAAATAAGAAGCAATTGCATGGAATTGGGAAAAGCCCCAATTTTTGTTGTTAAATTTATGGGAAATTTGAGAAATTTGGCCAAGTGGTGAGATATTCTTAATTTAATATCCGTTCTAGCAAATTTAGACATAGAATTGGTCGAATTTGAAGTTACAGGGAAGCCATAACAGATGGAGCGAGATTAGTTGATTAAAATTCTCAATTCGTGAATGAGTTTGGGAAAAATCCGTCCCAGAAATGTCAACCATCAGTGTTTTGCTGTTGCAGAGGTTGAATTTGGTGTTATCAGAGTGAAATTAAGAAAATTTCATGGTTGCAGAATGTCCATGGTAGAAAGTGGGTGAAAAATTGGGTAAAATTCCCAATTTCTACAATAGAATCCATGAGGAATTGATGCACGTAGAATAAAAGTGTGGAGGTGTTTGCACTAAAATTTGGCACTGCGTGGTTCAAAGCATGTGATGTATGGAAATTAAAGATGCACAGGTGTGCGCCCTAAAATTTGGCGTTGTACGGTGCAAATCATATGGTGTATGGAAATAAGGGTGGGTAGGTGTGCATGCTAAAATTTGGTGTTGCGGGGTGCAAACTGGTGATGCGCGGAAAAATGAGGGTACGTAGGTGTGTGCACTAAAATTTGGCGCTACGGAGTGAAATCTAGGATGCACAGAAAAATAAGGGTGCGCGGGTATGTGCACTAAAATTTGGTGTTGCGTGGTGCAAGCTAGGTTGCACGGAAAAATAAGCGTGTGCACTAAAATTTGGTGTTCGCGGAAAAATAAGCATGTGCACTAAAATTTGGTGTTGCACGAAAAAGTAAGGGTGCGCAGGCGTGCACACTAAAACTTGGTGTTACGCGGTGCAAGCTGGTGATGTGAGGAAAAATAATGGTGCGTGGGTGTGCGCACTAAAATCTGGCGCTGTGCAATGCAATCGGGTGAAGCATAGAATTTTTTTTTATGGTGCATGGTATGTGCAATAAATTTTAGCACTGCGTGGTGTGGATTGGGGGGCGCAAGCATAATATTGGCACGCATGGTGTGTGAACGCATAATATTGGTACACGTGGTGTGCACACTTAGAATTTGCAGAGTGTAGATGAAGTTTGTTGGTGCGCGAGCAATGTTGGTATGCAATGCATGCATGCTAAATATTCATGTCGTGTGACAATTTAATTAATGGTGCACACGATGGGAGTGCACTAAAATTTGGAATGGTGTGGAGCATAGAGTGAAATGCGCACGAAATATTAGCATGGAACAAAAAAATTGTGCACAATAGGTATTAGTGCATGAACAAAAAATGTGCGCGGTAGATATTGGCACGCGAAACACAAGTAGTGTGCACCAAATATTGGCACAGCATAGAAGTGATCGACATTGGTTATAGGTGCACAAAGAATGCACTACCTTATGACATTGTTGTGCATGCTAAATATGGGTGTACATTTTCAAATTTGTGCTCATGGAGTCGTTTGGATGGTCTACAACAACAAAAAAAAGTGAATTTCTGTGACATTTTATACTGTTTGAAGGTCATCTTTTTGCAACGCATTTTTGAGGCCCTTAATAATGTTTTTAGCTACTCAAAAACCATGAGAACAGAGTGGACCAAGGTACATGTTTTCTATACAGCTCAAGTGAAAGAGCTCAGAGAGAGCTTTCTAATGGTGTAGATCGTTCGTCAAACGAAGATTTTATGAGGAAGTTACAAGACAAACAATGGAGGGTAAATTTTAAGACCCATTTAACTCGGAGGGCCATAAATTTATGCTCCAAAATCAGATTGAGGGACATGAGTAGTCTATGGAAATATATTGAACCATAGAACACATTCATGGAACTGAATTAAAATTATCGGCATGCTAAAAATGTTTAAGTTGACACAGAAGGTACCTGTAGCATTCGAGGCCCAAAACACTAATTATCCTAGAGCTTCAATAGGATGTAACTAGCAGCCCAAAACCTAGAAAGAGGTGAAACTTGGACAGACTATCCAAAATCTGTATATAAAGAAACCCAATTGGGATCATTCTAAAAATCCAACAAAGCAGGTGCAAAAATGCATAATTACAACATAGATTTGCACCAAGTTGAAGTATGAACTGAAGAATTAATGGACAATTTTCAAATAACCATAACTTTCTGCTCAAGGCTCAGAATTGAGCATGGAAGCAGGTGTGGGAAAGGTCTTGGACAATAGAATATAAATATTCACCCAGAAAATTGATCTAGGCAGTCAATTTTATAGGAAATCAAAAGAAATAATTATGATGCATTATTGAACCAGGATTGTACATAATTTCATGAATTTGTTAAATTATTAGCCTAACAAGTTTTGTTGGCTGCACATTTTGTGGAGTTAACATCAATTGATTAGAACAAGATCAACATAGAGCTCGGAATCATGAAAGACAAACAAGGGGCTTACAACCATGGAGATGAGGTCAGAGGCATGTATGTTGATATGGGTAACGATGGGTAACGAAGGTACAAATTCAAATGGACATGGAGAAGGAAAGGAAGATAGCATGAACTTGGTAGAGACCATAAAAAGTTTGCAAAAGGATGTCCAAAGTTATAAAAATGATAATGAGAGGCTTATGAAATCCAAGGAGAAATATGAGGACTTCGACATAAAGTTAATGCGGAGCTTGGACATAATAGAAAAAAAGATGGATAAGGAGAATGAATCAAGCAAATCAGGAAGTCACAGGTCTCATGACAAGAGGAGAAGAACAAGAAGTATTGGTATACATCACCATCACTCCCCAAGGCATTACAGTAAGAGAGAACATAGTAGTTCAAGTCCATCTCCTATCAGGAAACATAAGAAGACGCATAGGGTGGATGAGCTATAGGGAGAAATGAACAAAATCAAGCCTTCTACATTTGATGGTGAACACAAGAAGGATGAGGATGTAGAGACATGGCTGCTAGGCATGAGTAAGTAATTTCAATTGAATAATTACTCTTCACATGCAAAATGAAGGATTTCCATCTATCAACTCAAGGGAAAGACATCCATGTGGTGGGACCAATTTGTACAGGTGCAACACATTGATGAGAAAAATGTTACTTGGAGGGAATTCAAGAGGTATTTTCAAAAGAAATACTTGACTAAGATATACTATGACAAGAAAATGAAGGAGTTCTTTGAAATCAAGCTTGGGAGTATGACCATAGATGAATATTAAAGGAGGTTAGAGCTGATGAAGTATGTTTCTTTCATCAATGATGAGCCAGTTAAAATTCAGAGGTATTTGAGTGGGCTGCTATCATTTATCAGTGACAAGATACAATATGATGATCCCAAAACATTGGAGGAATCCATAAGGCGAGCTAAATGCCTTTATGATCAACATAAAGGAAGGCCAACTTTCCAAAAATCTTGGGAAGATAAGAAGAAAAACAAAATGGAATAGAGGAAGAAGGGGACTAACCCACCATTCTTCAGAAATAATTCTTAGGTACAACCAACTTCTAGAGAACCATGAATGACCGAGACTATGGGACAAAGACCAAGGCAACCACCTATTCAATGTTGGGGTTGTGGAGGAGACCATATGTACAGAGATTGCCCCCACAAAGGTGAAAAAGTGAGGAATTTTCATAATGTACAAAAAGCTAACACAGTGGAAGATATGGGAAGAAATGTACCTAGGATCTACGCATCCCTGGATAACAAGCAAGATGACTTTCAGTCAGATATGATTGAAGTGGAAGGTAAGATCAACAACCAAACCATTTCTATTTTTAATTGATTTAGGAGCTATTCATAGTTATATAGATCCTAAGATGGTGGGAATATTTCATTTGCCAAGAAGCAATCTTGGAAAATCTTGGTTGGTGCAGCTAACTACTGGAGCTAAAAGAAAAATTGATGAGATGGTTAAGGCATGTCCAATGGACATGAATGGACTGAGCATCAGGGGATATTTGAACATCATACCTTTAGGTTCCTATGAATGGCTAATTGGTATGGATTGGTTGGACCAACACCATGCTATCCTAGATTGTTATAATAATACATTTACTTGCTTGGATGAGGAAGGGAACCTAAGGACAATACAGGGAATTCCCAGGGTAGTAAACGTCAGAGAAATTTCAGCATTGCAGCCGAAGAAAAGTTATAGAAAAGGGTGTCAAATATTTGCTGCACATATGGAAGAGACACCTAAAGATAAGTTGCCAAATATTGAATATTATACAGTCCTAAAAGAGCTTGAAGATGTATTTAAAGAAATATCATGATTACCCCCTAAAAGAGACATTGATTTCTCCATCAATCTGATGCCTGGAGCAACCCCAATATCCAAGACTCCTTACAGGATGAGTACACCAGAATTGAAGGAATTGCAAATGCAACTTGAAGAGCTTCTAAAGAAGGGGTATATACACCCAAGTGTGTCACCTTGGGGTGCCCCAATATTATTTTTGAAGTAAAAATAGAACATTGAGACTTTGCATTGATTTCAAGCAATTGAACAAGGTAACTATGAAGAAAAAGTATCCTTTGCCAAGGATCGATGACCTCTTTGATCAGTTGAAAGATGCAAAAATATTCTCTAAGATTGATCTCAGGTCATACTATCATCAGGTAAGAATCAAATATGAAGACATCAACAAGAATGATTTCTGAACAAGGTATGGTCATTATGAGTTCACAGTGGTGCCATTTGAGTTATCAAATGCACCAACTGTCTTTCATGTGTTTAATGAATTGTATTTTCAAAGAATACTTAGATAAGTTTGTCATTGTCTTTTTGGATGACATTCGCATATATTCTAAGTCATAGAAATATCATGAAAAACACTTGAGGATCATATTGCAAGTATTAAGGGAGCATCAATTGTATGCCAAATTGAGCAAGTGCTCATTCTATCAGAAACAAATTTATTATTTGGGACATATCATTTCATAGGAAGGGATAACAATGGATCTTGAGAAGATAGAGGCCATTAGAGGATGGTAAAAACCAAGGAATGTATCTGAGGTAAGATCATTCATGGTACTTGCATGTTACTACATGATATTTATTGAGGGATTCTCAAAGATTGCACACCCAATCACTTCCTTGCAGAAGAAAGGTGTGAAGTTTGAGCGGACATCAGATTGTGAAAAGAGTTTCCAACACTTGAAGCATTTATTAACAAATGATCCAATACTAAAGATTGTTGATCCAAATGAATATTTCATTGTATGCATTGATGCATGTAAAGAAGGGCTTGGTGGAGTCCTTATTCAGAATGGGTATGTGGTATGCTATGAATCAAGGAAGTTGAAGGAGCATGAAAGACACTATGATACTCATGATTTGGAGTTGGAAGCCATAGTGCGTGCCTTGAATATGTGGAGGCACTACCTCATGGGGAAAATATTCGAGTTGAGGACATACCATATTGGTTGGAAATATTTATTTGGACAACCAACTCTAAATTCTAGGCAAAGCAGGTGGTTAGAATTCCTCAGTGAATATGACTTTGACATAAATCATATCAAAGGGAAAGAGAGCAAGGTGGCTGATGCACTTAGTAGAAGGGTGCATGAGTTGCATGCTACAACCATTAAAACGTACCAATCAAATTTGAAAGACATAATCTTAGAGGCTGCAAAATCAAATTTACAATACACAA
Source organism: Picea engelmannii (assembly GCA_009831015.1). NCBI lineage: Eukaryota > Viridiplantae > Streptophyta > Pinopsida > Pinales > Pinaceae > Picea > Picea engelmannii. Next base: position 128,691 of record ML829797.1, read on the forward strand.
AAATAATAACAAAATTACAACAAGGTATTTTGCAGCAAAAAATTGAAGACTATAAGCTAGAAAATGATGAAATTCTCATGTATAGGGGACAAATTTATGTGTCAAATTCCCTGGAATTGAAAAATATGATATTGAGAGAAATGCATAATGTACCTTATGCTGGGAACCCAGGTTATCAGAAAACTATTGCAACTGTCAAGAGCCAATATTATTGGCCAAGTATGAAGAAAGAAGTTGCTGATTTTATTGCTAAATGTTTGGAGTGTCAAAAGGTCAAGGTTGAGCATAGACACCCAACTGTTTTGATACAACCATTTCCCATTCCTGAGTGGAAATGAGAATTTGTAACATTGGATTTCATCACCAAACTGCCCAAAACAAACAAGTAGCATGATTCTATCATGGTAGTTGTGGATAAGCTTACTAAAGCTGCCCATTTTATTCCAGTAAAGCTCACTCACAAGGCAACCAACATTGCTAATATTTATATGAGAGAAATTGCTTGACTACATGGTATACCCAAGACAATTGTGTTTGACAGAGATCCAAAATTTACATCGAATTTTTGGAAAGGATTATTTAAGAGATTTAAAACAAATTTGAATTTTAGCACAATTTATCATCTAGAGTTAGATGGGAAAATAGAGAGGGTGAATCAAGTGATTGAAGATATGTTGAGGATGTATGTGATGGATAAACCATCAAGATGGGAAGACTACCTACACTTGGTAGAGTTTTCTTATAACAATGGGTACCGGGCATCTCTAAAGATGAGCCCATTTTAGACACTTTATGGCAGAAGGTGCAACACACCGGTAAGCTGGAACAACCCATCAGATAGAGCTGTGGTTGGGCCAGAATTACTCAGGGAAATGGAAGAGCAAATGATGAAAATAAAACAGAATTTAAAGGTTGCCCAAGATAGACAAAAAATACATGCTGATAAGGGCAGAACTCACAGGGAATTTAAAGTGGGTGACCATGTATTATTGAAAGTAAAGGCCAACAGAAGTTCCCTGAAGTTGGGAAATTGTTAAAATTTGGCAGCTCATTATTGTGGGATGTTTGAAATCCTAGAGAAGATCGGGCCTGTAGCATACATGCTTGCCTTTTCTGCATCAATGTCTATTCATAATGTATTCCATGTATCATTGCTAAAAAAGTATATACCTAATGCTAATCATGTCATTGATTGGAATGTGATTTAGGTGGAGCAAGAAGGTGCCTTTCAAGTGCATCCGGTGTGCATATTAGACGGGAAGATCAAGTAGCTTTGGAAGCGAGCCATAGAGCTAGTAAATGTCCAATGGACCTGGTACGGTCATGAAGATGTAACTATGGGAGCACGAGGATGCTATGTGGGCAGAATACCCATATCTTTTTGAGGATTTTTGAAATTTTGGTTGTATATGTGTATATATTGCACTGAGGATAGTGCATAAATAAGGGGGAGGGGAATGTAATAACCCTAGGCTGAACCCAATTGTAAATGTACATATATATAAGTTGGTGAGTTGTTTGTATCAAGTCTTGGAATTGGTTGTAAGCACCTTCCATAATATAGCGCACATATGTAATTTGCACTAAAATAAGATGTATGTACATTCTAGGATACCATGCGCAAGAACTTGAGTGTGTGTTCTTGAGGCTAGAGAGCCTTTTTGTATATATTCATGTTTTTGAGGCTGGTGAGCTTGGATACAAAAATGACAGTATGTTTTTATTTTAAATGTAAATCACATGCAAATATTAATGAAAAATACATCACTACGGAAAACCAACCATGTAAAAGAGTATGGGGGGCTAAACTCCACTAGATAGGGAAAGGGGGCTAAGCTAGGGATCTTAAGCCAAAAAGGAATATTATCTTAATATTCCTTAAAGCATAAAGTATGGATAATTATTTTATCCTAAGTTCTAAGGATGGGGACAAGTGGGCCAAAGTAGTTCTCAATATAACAAGTATCAAGTTGGGAACATGCATACATATAGTTTGGACTTAGTTCATTTTCCCATCATTCCACCATCACGGACTTAGTTCTACGTGTCCCTTCATTGACCATCCAATATTCTATGTTTCTTACTTTTAGAAGGTAATCAATGAGAAGATCTCCATTCAAACTATTTTACCATAGAATAATGAAGAAGATAAAATCATACTAGAACCATAAACAATCCTTGAAACAAAGATAAAAAAAACAACAAAATCAAGTAATTACTGAGTACCTCATCAAGTGGAAGAACCTACTAGTATAAGAGATGATGTGGGAAGATGAGATCTTCATGCAAAAACATCTTCTAATCGAGTGTTGAGGGAAACACTTGTTTGAAGGGGAGGGGCATGTTAATCCCTAGATAAAGCCCTAGATATTGATTTATTACATTTCTATTGTTATATTAGTGTTGTTAGCTAAACCCTTTAATTTTAAATGTACCCTTTGTCTTCTATATATATCGAGGAGGCCTAGTTTTATAAATCATCTCATCTCATACATTTGTTCTATTGTAAAAGAAGGTTGCTCCCTCAAAGAGGCTTCACATTCATTCTTCTCTCTCACTCTCAAGGCATGGAGTTACTTCTCTTTCATTTTTTATGCTATTTGGGTGTTTGGTGCATATCATTATGAGTTGAACTTTAGTGCATTCATTGTGGGGTTATAATCAAAGACACCCACATATTAGGATGGAGGTCTACCCTATATTTAACATTGTTACAAAGAAATCATTCACAACACCATCGATCAATATCCTTTTGAGGTATGTTTGAGTTTTCTACCTTAGTGTCCTTTTTATTTGTCATGCTTTGTACTTTCTAAAACTCCATATACAAATTATGATAATGAACTACAAAAAGTTGTTAATTTTATATCTATGATTCAACAAATCCATAAGTAGGTTGAAGAACGACCACATCGAGCACAACACCATTATAAAGAGAGCCATGATCAACATATAACAACCCACCACCTATTCAACGTTGGTGACATGGTGTGGTTGTATCTAAGAAAATAGAGGATTAGGGTGAAGACCAAACATTAATCCAATACAAATATGGGCCATTTAAAATTGTATAGTAGATGCGAGACAATTCTTTCAAGCTTGATTTAGTTGTTGACATGTGCATTTACTATGTAATTATTATGCAAATAAGTTGATATGGTTTGAGCCTTAACTACTTGATGATGATCTAAAAGAGCCATTACATCTAGTAGTAGACTTTGTGCTAAGCCGACTTAAGTCAAGGCTTTCGATTGAAGATACCATCTTGTAGAGAAAATTTCATGATATCCAAAAAAGATTAAAATGATTCTTATAGATTGGATAAAAGAGGATTATAATAATTCTTATAGATTGGATCAAAAGGAAAACTACCAAATAAAGTAAATAGACTACAATTGATAAATATAGGGGTTTCCAAACCAAAACCACCTATATAGCCTTTGAAGATTTGGTGGGCCTAAAATCCTCCTAAAGAAGAAGGATATATCTACAAAGGAAGTTATAATAAGGAAAATTAAACTAAATTTAGAACTACACCAAAGAAGATTTTCATGAATTCAAAAATTAAACTTGAGGAGATAAGAGGAGTTTTTAACTTCCAAATCTAAATAGTTAAAAAATTGAATCTTAAAAGGTAAGAGGAATTTCCACATGCCCAAATCCAAATAGGCTAGATGTCAAACTTAAATAACAAGAGGAGTTTTCCAACCCTTGTCCTAATCCCACTGAATCTTTTGAACTTGTCTTGAAGATGCCAACAACACATGCCAAGTGAATAGAATTTGACAATCATGGCAAGAAACCCACTTGACCTTCCTGAAGTCAGGACTCAAAAAATAACAAGATAGCCTATCCCATAGATATGACAACAAGGTGTGCTTAATCTTGGGAAGAGAAAGTGGCACCACTATGTCAACATACAACTACTAAGCTATTAACAAAGTATTGGCAAGATTTAGTTGGGTGATAAAAGATAGCTTAATGGATTCTTTGTTAAAGGAACAAATTGAAGCTTAAAAGAAGACGGATCTTGAACAAAGAGAACTTCATTTAGTGATTTCAATTAGTTTTCACGAAGTAAATGTGATTAGAGAGTAATTGAATATTATCTTAAAGATATAAGAGCTTGGATAAGTCATAGGTGGACGGAGAAGTAGCTCTAGAGGCACAAGATAGGTGTTGGAAGGCCAAGATTAAGCACAAAGTCATTTGGAATGAGACCTTGGATTTGCTCTAGAATGAATTTGTTGATGTTGGCCAAAATACGTTCTCTTTTTAAACTCAACTAAAAAATAATGAGTAATGAGTTTAGTTATAAAGGAAAAATTAAAAAACACCCAACCCCATAATTAAAAAAAGACTTCATAATATTAATAAATTATAAATAATAATAAAAAATCCATAATATTAAGAAACTTAAAAAACACAATATTTTAATAAAAAAAAATATTTATATTAATTTATCTTAACTCTATTTTTAAATATTTTTTAAATCTACCCATTAAATTAATTAATTTTTTTTTAAAGATCTGTTCATTAAATAATGATAAATTTGGGATTTGTTTTTTTTTTATTATTATTATCTATCCTTTAAATACTAAAAAAATTGGGATTTGATTTTTTTATCATCTATCCATTAAATACTAATAAATTTGAGATTTGATTTTTGTTATCTATCCATACTTCATACATATAAGTTAAAATAAATTTATATTTACATAGAATGGGAGAAAACCTAACTAAATTCTTGAGTGGGTCTAATGATTAAGAACATGTTTTCCCTCCTAAGAGGTTACAAGTTCAAATTCAGAGGGGGTAGAGTATGTATACTTCCGTAGACTTTAGCAATTAGCAATCAAATCCCTGCGTGGGTCCCTTGTCACACAAACAAGGGGGTCTCATACACCAATTTGGTGTTTGGCTTGGTCGCGACCTTAAAATTAGATTATTATTACATCAAAGGTGTTATATAAGGGGAGGTGTTGAACAAATTAATTAATTTAATTGATGATCATTAAATCACCAATCCGTGGGCATAAGCTTAGAGGTGTCAACACTGTATGTGTAGGGACTAGGATTAGCATGACTATCTAATCTATGAAAAAGAACATGAAATTACACTTGCAAATCATAATAAACTTTTTCATTGAAAAAAAAAACAAGAAAATATCCTTTTGGTGTAGGCTACAATATTTTACTCAAGAAAGTCCTCAACGCCATGTAATCTCATTTCCACCTTCAAGTGAAACTATTCTTATGATTGCAAAAACAAACCAAGGCATGTAAAACATTCAAAATCTATTAAATGTGTCAGTTGAGCCAATAGTATCAAGGCTTCTCCAATGACACCAACTCTAATCTTTCACCTACTCAATGGTCAAGTATTCAAGGGATTCAAAAGTAGAACCTCACTCATGAACTATAGGTTGCAAGTAAATGAATAAAAACTACAACAAGCAATCTAGCATTTAATTAATTACATCTATCTACAATTTACAAAGAAAGGAAATTATACTTAGCTTAATCTAATGCTAAAGAAATAAATTGTAGCATTGGCCAAGTTGAGGGTCCCTCCCAGTTAGCTTCCTGTTGCAAGAAAATTGCAACACCAAAGATTGATTATGCTCACATAAATCTGCCTCCAAACATCAACTTGGTTGCTCTCTTATTAATGTAGAAAATTCAACAATACAAGTTTTAAAGAAAAAAGTAATGATCTGGCATATGCTCTCTCATTTCTTACAACGAGTGCATACTTATACACAAAACTCAATGAGAATGATAAGATCCAATCCCCCAAACCGAGAACTAACAATTCTAATTCAATCTGAGTTTTACAATTTGGGAAAATTCATCCACAACATAAAATATGGATAAACGCAGATTAGAGAACTTGTCTTATCTCTCTAACCATTTCGAATCATGGAAATCTTCCATGAAAGACACTAATTTGGACATTTATTCACAAAACCCATGTTTTCGTTTTTCGATATCTATCTTCATCTTCCCATAAATCACATTAGAGATTGGTTGTCTAAAACTGATTGCTAATTTTGACCATAACTTGGACCAAGTCCTTGGAGACTCACACGCGTGACCTGGGCATGATCTGATGGGTAGATAACCATATAGAAACATCCAACTATGATATCTATGTGTCCATTTCTCCATTAGACATGTGGAAGTATGAGGAACAATGACGGTGTTGCAGGAACTCTATGTGTGTTGCATGATCTAAACTTGGAGGAAAACTTAATTAGTAATGATTCTATCAATAATCTTCCTAAGCTACCCAAAAATGGAAATAGACATAATTAATGACAAATTTACCTTATTTTCTCAAAGTAACACATTCATCAAAACCCTTTCATAATTATGTTGATGTGAGAGAGAACTTAAGCAAAAAGGAGGGATAAATCAATTAAAAGAAGGTTTTACTAGTGGTAAAAGATTGTCAATTTAGAGGCCCAACATCTCCCCCATGCCTAAGATTTTGTATGTCCTCGTGCAAAAAATATACACATATAAATGTAGTTGATGTCATGATACCAAAATATGTCAAAATCTGGGTAAAATATTTCTCAATACCTCCAGTTGTGTCATTTAGTGATTGATATATTAACATGGGAGCCTTTCCTCTTTTTCTTCAACATCCTCCCATGTATGACCAACATCTAGCTTTGCCTACATCACTTCATTGCATATTTGAATAACTTCTTATTCCTCTTTGGCTAATTTTTCAATATATGTCTGTAATTGTGCATTCCTTGCTTTTAAAATTCTATGCCCATTCTTCAAATGTTTACCCAACAACTTGAGGTCACCAATCGTTTTCTTCAGCATCCTAATATTCTTACTCTTCTTCTGCATGTTTAAAATAGGTGGCCTTCTTGGAATGCTCAAATACATAGTTTACTTTGGGAGTTCATTATATCTTGCATTGTTTTCAAGATCACCATCACAAGTGTCACAATATTTAATGCATTCTTCATACTTTCCCATTTCCAAATAGACAACTACTCTATCCATTTTCTTCGTATAATGTTGAATAAAAATCTCAAAATATTTCTTCTCACAAGTTACATCTCCAAGTTCCTTTCTTTATTTCTTCTTATAAGTTGCATCTCTCTCCCCCCATGCTGAAGATCTTGCATTGTTACATGTCCTCATGTAAAGAAAGCAAAATTGATCTTTCTGCCAATGTTTGCAACTTGTCTTGGTGGAGATGGATGCAATCCAAATTGTGAATGAGGAATGAGGCAACTATAGGAAGGGAGTCATTTTGTTTCTATATGATATTTTTTTTTATAAACAAATGCAAATGATATTGGATAACTAAACATATATATTGTTGTGTTAGAACTCTCTATAATCCAACATCTATAAAATTGCGAATTTGGTGGGTTTGGTAGCGATCAATGGATGTCAATGGTGATTTACAAGATTGGATTGAGGCACAATATTATGAGTATGGGCATAACAAATCGGATGGAGGGTGAATTGGACGGGGTTTGGAAGAAAATTGCAAATGAAGAACATAGTATGTAAAACAACATGGATTATAGGGTTCGTTGGGAAAAATCGAGGATCAACACATAACATATTTGAAAGTGAGTGGATGCTACAGGGAATGATCTATTAATTATTCAACATATCCAAACTTATATTGGCAATCCCATAATTCCATAATTGAGTGAAAAATGCTAGATCTGCCATTCATCATTGATATGTGTGCCAACCTTGTCAATGCTATCACTATGCATACAAGACAACAATTCTATAGAGATAACCCGCCTTCTTCAAATATTGATAATCCCAAAACACAGAATACATAGTTAGCCACCATAAAACTGATTCATAATCATTCAACTACCTTCATTTTGTAGAGATTGAGCTCATCAGAGATTTAAAATTTTCAACCAATATAAATACTCAAAAATCAAAGGGTGAAAGAAGAACAAAATATAAACAGTCTGTAATGAAGTTCCTATGCCCATGAATTCTCTCTACCAATCTCCAAAAGTTCCTTCAATAGCCTAATATTCAAGCGACATTCCTCTGTCACACAAAGCAACTCAACGCAGATGCCCAGGCTGCTTCTTCGTTGTATTGCAGGCTCTGGCATGTACATTTATGTTGGGAAATCTATTTAAGCAATCTTCTTGCTAGTAATGGGTGAGGATGAAGACAATTTAGGCGATATTAGTTGAGGAATGCGGTCTATAAGCATATGAAATTGGAAGGTGGATTTTAGAAGGTTATGAAATATGGATATGGAAGAAAATATAGAAGCTCATTTCGAATCCTGTTAGAGATTCGAAACGATCATGAGGGGATTATTATGGTAATGAGCATGTTATTATTGGTTGTGTATGCACACGATCTCAATGGTGGTGGAGGGTTCTTTTGTAATTATATGGAAGAGAGGCGAAAGGATAGGTGACAGGTCAGAATTGTATTGGTAGGGGATTATTACGAGGATAGGGTAGAAAAACATGTTACATATATTATAATCAATAGTTTGTAAGGTAATTTCCATATGACTTACCATGTTTTAGATAACTTAGAAAAATTTAAAAATCGACTCCTTACCTCAGTTTACCTTTGTAGATTTTATGAAACCAAATGTTGGACTGGAACGATGTGTGCAAAGAGTAGTTTGAACATGGCTACAAAAAGATTTTGGTGCTGACTATTGCAAGTAAATGATGGCAATGAGAGTGGTCACAGGGTTGCTTGGTTGTTACAAGACTACCTTTAGATTTATAAAAATGGATGATGATGATGAAACATAGAAATCTTAGACTCGTTATCTACAAGACTTACTCTGTTAATTTCCCTAGTTGATGTTAGATATACGGAGAGAATCGAACCTTGAATATGATCATAAAAATATAGAAAGTGAAGCTCTAGAAACTCTATTTTACCCCTGTTATTCAAAATGACCAATGAGGTAAATTATGTAGATGACCATCAGACCTGTTCTTTATTTCTACCTTCATACTGCACATGAATGAAGTAGTTAACTGTAAATATTTTCATTTTGTACAATATGAAATGGAAAAGACTGATGAAACAAAATGAAGCTACTGCTAAAGATACTTGTGCTGGTGTTGAAGGATAACTGTGGCAGAAATGTAGATGAATTGTAGATAAGGCTATTGTCTACATGCTGTTGTTTTAGAACTTTCAAGAAAACTGATTGCTTCAACTATTGTTTATATCATGGAAGTAAATAGTCTTCAACCATATCCCCTATTCGTACAACTCAATCTATGTGAATGAATTTATTTGGAGTCGAACATACAAATATATCATTGGATTATTAGTCAATAATGCAAACCGTTAACCAATGTGAGATGACTCACCATTAATGTCAATGGGCATCAAGGTACAAAAGTACATTCTAGTTGGTGTGAATGGATGTGTTGGAGTTGAACACCTATAGAATCCATTAGTCAAGGGAAATTAATGTATTCCCTTGCTGATATTGAGAGAACCTCCCATTAAGGCATGTAGGCCTCAAGGTACTTATAAACATCCCTAATCTCGATCCCAAATGATGTGCTGGAGTCGATGGGATGAGACTTGTCGGAAGGTGGGCCTTAAGGAATCCCATATCATCCGACATGAGAATACATCATAATTGATTTGAAGAACCATAAAACTTGAATCAACACTAAATCATATAACTTTATTGAGAGTTTTTCCTGCTAGTTGCTTGGTTTTGAAGAAAAACTCATGTCCAATTGTGCCAACAGACTGGTTTTCACAACTAGACTTATTTTTCTCTTTACTATTTTATTCATTTATTTACACTATCATACTTTACTTGAAAAATAAATCATTTTCTCAAGTGTAGGAGTATTTCCAATGCATACATTTACACAACATGATCTCTATTAAACTCATATCCAAATTTGAAAAATATACCTTGACGAGTACCAGGATATGAGAGGCCAATTTCTTTAGTGAAGATGATTTCAAGGCAGTGTTGGAGAATGGAGGAATGTCGTGGCCTAATGATTGTTTGGAACCAAGTCTTAATGTAGTCTTTGTTTCCCCGGTCCTCTTTGATTTTCATGCCATGAATTTCTTTGGAAGGTTGGTCATCACACTCCGGAACATACAAGGGATATGGTGATAGGCATGCCAAAAATTGTTCAATCTCTGTCTCTAAGTGTTTCCATTCATTAATTGTGGTCCATGGTTCTTAGATATCTTCCAGATGTTGATAAGGATAAATAGAAGAGACTTCTAAGTTCTCCTCTTGTGGTGCATGGATCCCTTGTTCCTCTACTGTTTTTTGGATTGCAGATTCATCCTTAGTGACAATTTTGTATTGTGGTAAATGATTTGAGACAATACTTGTAATAGCATTACCTCCTTTTCTCAACAAGTTCTGGAGCATATTTAGTTCTTATGGCTAGTCTGGAGCTCCTACTCATAAATGGATTAGTATACGAGGGATATTAAGACTCCAAAATAAAAATTTAAAGGAATAAATAAATTTGGCCAAAAGAAACAATTTCAAAACAAAACTCATCATGTACTCAGACGCTCTCATGCTACTAAGATCCTGTTGCCACCAAGTTATCTATTGACATGAGTTAGTTTTTTTCTTTCGATGAATCAAACCAAAATAAAACACACTTGCATAAAAGCCCACTTTCATAAAAGGAAAAAATGAGGCTTTGGAGAAACTCACCAAAGTGAATGCGTCTAGCTAGAACCCTCCTCATAAGTTATGAAGTAAGGGCACCTTTGCGTCTTACTACTTCTCCTCCCCCAAGTTGCAACTGCAACTACAAAACAAAAAATTGAGAAAATAACCTAACCTTGCTCTAATCCCTTGTAGCACCTCCCCAACAACGATGCCAAAAATGTCGAGCAAATTGGTTAACTTAATTTCTAATCATTAAATCATCAATCTGGGGGCGTAAGCTTAGAGGTG
>ML829798.1:0-12205 GCA_009831015.1 Picea engelmannii
TTTTTTTTTCTTTCTCATCCTTTTAAAGCAAGTACAATAGCCACAACATTCATGGAAACAGTTCAAAAGATACATGAATTCCCCAAGATTATTGTAAGTGATAAAGATCCAATATTTTTCACTGGAAACTCTTGCACTAAATTATTTTCTTGTTTGGGAACTCAATTGGATAAAAAATCGTCTTACCATCCTCAATCCGATGGGAAAATGATATTGTGAATAAATATCTAGAAGGATATCTCAATTTCTTTGCATTTGATAAACAAACAGAATGGGTCAAGTGGTTTCCCTTGGCAGAAAGGTGGTACAATGCATCCTTCCATACTTCATAAAAAATGTCCACATTTTTGGCACTTTATGGATGTCATCCTCCATCCATCACATCACCCTTGAAAGGGACTACAAAGGTTCAGGAAGTGGAGGACCACATAGGGCACGGACAAGAGGTTCTAAAACTATTGAAGGACAACTTGATTATGGCATAAAATAGGATGAAACAACAAGCATATTGACATCGTAGTGAAAGGGAATTTGAAGTGGGGGATTAGGTATTTTTTAGGATACAACCATATAAATAGATGTTTTTCAAGCAACAAAAGAAGGACAATAAATTAACACCCAAATATTATGACCCCTATATGTTATTGCAAAGGATTGGAAGTATGGAATACAAATTGGATTTTCCTCCATCTTCACATGCACATCTAGTATTCCATGTTTCTTTCTTAAATAATGTAATCGGTGACCAGAACCTAGTCCAAACTAATTTACCAGAGATTAATGAAGAAGGAAAAATCATACTTGAACTAGAAACAATCCTTGAAACAAGGTTTAAGCACCTATGAAATCGAGCAATTACCAATTACCTTGTCAAATGGAAGAACCTACTAGTGGAAAAGGCGACATGGGAAGATCAGTTCTTCATGTAGAAACACCCGTAGTTATTCAAGTGTTGAGGAAAGCCATTGTTTGAACGAGAGGGGCATGTTAAGCCCTAGAAAAATCCCCATGTTAAGTATATAATCCCTATACATTGAATTATTACATTTCTAGTGTTATATTTGTATGTAGGATAGAGCCCTTAATTGTACCCTTTCATTATAATTGTACCCTTTGACTCCTATATATATACCAAGGAGACCTAGTATTAAGGGCATCTCATCTTGTCTTGGAAATTGGATTTATTGTAAAAGGATCTTCCCCCCCTCGAAGTGGACTGTATTCATTGAATTTTTATCATATTTAAGGTGTTGGGCCATAATATGTATGGTGCCCTAATTGTTTTTCATAGGGATGAGCTTTTATACCCATGAATTATATGTGATAGGATGGATGAAATCAGATTTGTGAAGATTATTGATCTTAGCCTTGATATTTATGCATTTGGAAGGGTGGAGTGACCTTTGTTTCTGTGAGACAAGTGATGCATCTGGATATATGTTAAGGTGATGTTCAACAATAACAAGATCAAGTCTGGGAATTTCTACATAAGACCAGGAAAGACATCATGAAACTCCCGAAAGATAGATTTATATGCAACTACCTCCTCCAGGAAACATGTTTCTTTGAGGAGGATGTCTTTAATGATGCGTAGTTTGACTAAAATGTCCACTTTAATGGTGGGAGAAATGTTGTCCATGTTGCCTTATTCAAAGCATCTAGGTTTGGGATGGGGTTTTAAAATAAATCAACATGACCATGGGGGATAAAGTCTTTATTTTCAAACATGAAAATGTTTGAGGACATGATCGATTGGAACATCTCTTGAGGGAGGAAGAATGAATGGTGATGTATTGCATCCCATGGGAAGTTTGGAGTCGTCATCACCCCTAAGATGTCTTCATTTGAATGAAATACGTGGGAAGGGGAGGCAAGGTACTTATTAGAGGCATGAAACTGGTATGATTGGTGTTTTGGTGCCATAAACATCACACGTGTGTGACACATAGTTAGGAACTAAGGAGCTTACCGATGGTGAGACTGTGTAAATAGAGTGAGAGTTTAGCTAAGGGACAACTGTCTTGTTCATGGATGGGGCACATGTATCTATACCTAAGGGAAACAAAGTATTTCCCCAAGATATAGGTCCAAGAGTCGAAGAAATATAACAGATGTACACATGGCCATATGTGTTGTGGTCTCCAGGAGAAGGGTGGATCTCCTACCAAGGGCTCACCAGGGTATTTGGTGGAGTAGGTGGAATCTCCCACCAATGATGTATCAAAAAGTTAGTTGGGTTAAGAGGTGTTTCCCTCTTTGGTGGGGGCGAGGGAGGTGAGACCCAAGAGGGGGTTGTGATGTTGGGGGATCCCATTAGAGGGAGGGACTTATGAAGCCACCTTAGCTCAACCATGTGACAAATTTGATAGTCAATGATTGTGGGACAAAGGTATTAAGTGAAATGGTCAGATTTCCCAAAAATACTGCATGAGAAACTATTACATAAGCTCATTGATGCAAACACGTAGTAATTAGTATAAAATATAGGTTTGTTGACTGGTGGTAGCTACAATACTGGTGGAAAAGAGGTGTTGGTTTGAGCTAGAAATTTCATTCGACGAACTGTAGCCAACATGGCCCATAACTAATCTATATCCAGACAGTGATGAGTGTATTTCCCATGCATTGAAAATATGGTGCGTGGATAGTTTATACGCAATGTTTTGTTGCACCTTGGGGTGGGTTCCTTCCTGAGTGTTGGGGAAGATCCTATAGCAGAAGGAGTAGGATCCTTTGTGGAGGATGGCGAAGTTCACATAGCAGAAGGGGTAGGAAACAATGGTGTTGTTTGCGATGGGTGGAGAAGGTTTCCTAAGTTCTAGAAGCATGGGGCACATGTTTGTGGTGTGACCCAAGGCATCACATAGAGTTTGAGGTGGAGGCACATGTTTGCATTGTGACCCAGGGCATCACAGAGAGAACATGGTGGAGTCACATGAGGAGTGGCTAGTTGATTTCCCCTCATTTTTTTATTATCTTTTCCTCTAGATACATTGGTCTTTCCCCCATTTTCTTTGGAAATACCACTCTTTGTTGAAGTGATAGTGGGTTATACTAGGTGTATAACAATGTGGGTCATGTCTAGTGTCAATGCTAGAGGAGTCAAGGTACCACATATCTATCCCTAAGGTGCATTTTGGGAGAGATAATGTTTGCATCTCTCTTGGTGGTGGGAAGAAGAATGGAATGTGAGTGATGGGATTGATTACCTCCCAAGTGAAAGGGGGTTGATAATACGTGAGTGAAAATTTTGGGATAGATGAAGGGGAATATGGTTCCACCATGATTGATGTTATGGTACAAACTTGGGAAAATTCTAGTGGTGAAACATGGGGTGGGTCACCGTGATAAGTACCAAGGAGTGTGGAGTCTTTGAATATCCTAGGACCTATTTCTATGTATGATGGAAACTCTTGGTTTTCCTCAATGATGGGAAGAATGCTGTCCAAATTGGGTTTTGGACATGGTTCATATTATGTAAGCCAATTGACAATGATGACCATCTCGTTATGAGGGAACATCATCATTCAAAACATTGAAGAGGAAACATATTTCATAGCATACATGTAATTGTGTTTTAAATGGATGTTGTAGTCCAATGGTGCATCTATGACCTCAATGTTGACCATGCCATTTTTTCTCACTAGATTGATGGGGAAATTTTAGTAAAGACCTTCAAGTTGATATGGGAGGTTATCATAATCTTGAAGGGTGATAGAAGATGGGGTAAGCTCAAGAGAGCCTATATCCATACATTTTTGGACATGATGCAAGTAGTCACTCCTTTCTCTATAATGCATCAGTTAATGATGAAGTTTCTTAATGTCACTGAGATTTGGAATGCAAGTAGAAACTCCTTTTTCTACAATGCATCGATGAATGATGAAGTTTCTTAATTTCATCATGATTTGGAATGCGACCAGAGAGGGGAGTCTAGGTTCTAAGTTATCCAAATAAAATGTGATGAGGAATGAATCAGAGGAGTCAACTACCCCTAACACCGACTACACAGATTTCCTTTGTGAAGGATAGGTCCACGAGACCTCTAGCACTGACATGGTTGGAGGAGATTGAGCTAGGTTGTCGACTATGTTGTAGCTATGAGCTACACTTGCATGAGAGTTATGAGTAGTATGCCTTTGGTACTCAAGGAGTAGGGTCACCACTAGGATGTGGAATCATCAAAGACATTCTTTCTAGCAATTAGGTATCATCTAAGGTGGTCAAAGTGGTGTCAAGAGGCACACCGTACTGATGGCTATGGGTTTGGAGGTGAATATCTATTGAGTTCAGGTAGATATTTCATAAGGTAGGATATCCAGGTTGAGCTTGACCATATTATCGCAAGGATTGGGTGAAGTTACCAATTTCCTGCTCGATAGCAACAACTCGTTGTTGAGGGAAGGGTTTTTTCAAGACTTATAGTTGCGATGGTTAAGGGAAGTTTTGTTGGGGAGATGTTATGCCCTATGAGATGGTAGGACCTTGATTGGACATTGATTCCTTCACCTTTTTGGAATCCACAATTTAGGGGTAGTGGTGAGTATAATGATCCTACTCACCACATAATGCACTAGGGAAGTTGGTTCGAAGATTATTGTTGTTCCCTTGTTTCTATTGGTTGTTGTGATTTCTAGAATTTTGATTATGGTTACCAACATTATCATTTCTCCATGCATTGTTGTTATAATTTGGAGGATTGTTCTCCTGCCCCTGGTTACCTTTTTGTTTTTTCTTGCCTTTCTTTTTCATGTTGTTTTGTTGGTTGGCAAGATTAACCAAATTCATCCTTTCAAATGCTTGAACTTGCTGAGGTGTTGAAGGTTGAACAAAATTTATGCCAACATGCTATTGAGCTTGTGGGGGTCCAAGGAATGGGTTGTTTGGATTATTCTATGTAGGATACCCATACTAGTTGTATGAGTTTGATGTCCCTTTTCTATAGTTCTGAATATTGCATGAGGGTCTGTGAATGTGTGGGAAAACGTTCATTCCTTGGGAGGGCATGTCGGTCCTTGGATGTGGTGGGTTGTGTCCACCATACATTTGGGAAGGAGGGTCGTGTGACACAATATTGGGTGCATATGATGTTCCAACAACATTTTGATGTGTGGGGGATCTGCCATAATGGCTTCCATAGTGGTTGGTGCAATATGGGAAGGGGATCGATATTGTTGATTTTAATATGAAACATGGACCGAATCAACCCATCCGATGAATGACATTCCCTTGATTTTTATCACTCAAATGGTCAAGGGAAAGGGGCATCTAGGATGACTACATATAGGTACTCAGATTGAGTGTAAATCAAGTCAAAGTTCCAAGCTTTGAGTATGGCCTCATATTTAGTTTGAGGCATTGTGGTGGCCACATCTTTGGCAATTGGTGGCAAAATGGAATTCAAGAACTAGTCCAGGAGGAGATTTTCTTTAACCTCTATTTTGCATAAATTGTGCCACCGACGCCACTCATGGATATGATTCATGAGGTGCATGGAAGTGGTTTGTCAGAAATCAATAAGAATTTCCAAACCAGTGTCATGACAAATCAATAACTGGAAAAAGTCAATAATGCATTCACAAGAGAAGCATACTTGACATGTGATCCTACTGTCTCATTAATGTGTCATTTGGTCGATGTCCTGGTTAGAGTTATTTGGAACAATAATAATTAAACAAAATCATTTATGATACTATTGGAAGAGCACCAAATATGAAATGTCATGATGTGGTTAATTGGGTCTTCACCTAGATTTCCCTTGAATTTTGGGATATCCGAGGGCAACTTGGTTGGCATAGGTGGCCAAGAAAGGTTATGTAAAATGGGATCAATGGTGAGCTTTTTCAAATATGTGGAATTGAGTGAAGCCATATATGATATATTAGGAATATGAGGGGGTGGTGGGGGTGTTGGTGGAACACCCATCATTGGGATTGATTGTTGGGAGTTGGATCCTAATGAGGATGAGCTCCAAGAGGATTGCTATGAGTATTCGGGCCTAACAAGGATGACCCGAGTAAGGAAGAGCCAATCAATGTTGCATTCAAAGGTGAATGCGAGGGTGGTCTAACTGGTCATGAAGAAATATTGAGGACACCTCCCAATATAGGTGGAAGACCTTGTAGGTGTCGGGAATGACAAAGTGCCAAAGGGTCTCATATGATTCCTAACTTGCAGATTGTGCGTTAACTTCAAGTGGATGATTGTTAACTTATGTTTCTCCAAATAATGGCATAGTCAAAGAACAATATGTGAATCAAAATGAAACATTTGAGCTAGTGATGCAACAATATCTATATTTCAATTTAAAGCAATATATGTTTTAAAAGGATGAATTTTTCACGATGAAGTAAAAAATAAAAACATGTCTCCTATGAGCAAATCTTTCTCATGATCCAATTGTAGCCGGATTTCAATCTATTATTAGCTACAATAAAACCAACGAGGGGTCCTCTCTACTAGTGATAAAACATCACACAACAATAAATGTAACATGACACTAAAGTAATACTTCCTCATGGAATGTTTTTGGATTGCAAACCTATAGTGACTTAGGGAAATTTTCATGGAAAAATTCAAATACAATTTGCACAATTGAAAGAATGCTAGAGAAAACTCTTATGATCTTTGAGTGGAATGTAAAATGATGATAGAATGAATTGTGGAAAATTCTAAGCCAAAAATACCATTAGCTCCAACTGGTAACCAACGTAAAATGAGAATAATATGCAGAATATTTGTTGCTTCAGAAAACTTGTGAAATTTGAGTGGAACATCAAAATGATGCTATAATGATTTGTCACAAACTCCAAGCCAAAATTGCCATTTGATTGAAATGGTACACACCATAAATTGAGAAAAAATATGCAAAACATATTGTTGGCCCTCAACCAAGTTTTGAGGGAAACTTGGTCGTTCTTGACCATTTTTGGGACTTCGACAGGCTGGTCGAAGACGAAGCACCCATGCGGGATCTCGCTCATGTTGCGGGATTTTTGGGATTTTAGGGTTTATGTAATGGGTATGGGATGTCGGTCCATGGGTTCACCCATGTTTAGGACCCTTTTGTAATGTATAAATAAGTATATAGGACTTATAGCAAAGGTAGTCGAAGGTGTAGCTTAGTGCATGAGTAGTTGGCTTAGTGCATGAATGTATTAAGGCTTGCAGAGCTAAGTGAAAGCGTTCTGTAAGTATTTTGTGCACAGACTGTGCAAGGCTTTGTGCCATGACCTAACTCAGGGAAGGAGGATCTGGTGAGGTGCGCACGGATCTCCTATCATGTGCGGATTTGGATCTGTAGTTGGGTGCCTATAAGGAGATTGAAAGAGACTAATAAAGAAGAGAAGAGTTGGTGGACGTAGCCCCACACTAGGGAGAACCACATATATCCTGTGTTATTGTGATTTGTGCAATGTTATTCATGGTGTTTATGTATTCATGTGCTTAATATTGATGCATGATATATTGATTCATTGATGCTTAGTGCTTTATATATGAATGGATGTTAGATCTGATCTGATGTTATGTGCTAAAGATTAGATATGCTTAAATCTTGGTTACTACTGCATCGATCTGTAATGAGGGTTAATTTGCGATGTGAATAAGAATTAGAAATTGATGAATGTTATTGGCTAAGTTCTCTATTATGTATCATGATCATAGATCCATGTCCTAGCTAGGTTGTAGACACTTGAGGCCTGCAACCCCCCTGCCTCTACCTCAGGTGAGACTGCATCTGATTCACAGGTGTTTCCGAAAGGGCCGACAATTAGGGTTTTTTTGGTGTGTTGTTGAAGCGTTGAACCCTGGGTCTGCCCCTATGCCAATAAATGGTTCCGTTGCCAGGACCTGAAATTGTGATTGCTGGGAACTAAAGAAAAGAGAAATCTCTGTGCGTAGATCTATTACTGTAGTGCACAATATTCTACTTGACTTGCGAAGCTCTGTGCTAAGAGAAGGAAGCCCGATCTGAAGAAAGAGGTAAGATCTTGAAGCTTTGTGCTCTGATAAAGGTAAGATAAGTAGAATTTTTTTCTTCGAAATTATGAATCTAGGTATGTTTGATAGATTTTGTCGTAGTCTAAAAACTAGGGCACAACTAGAAGAAGGAATATTTTATCTAAATAGATTTGATAGAAATAGTGAAAGATATGTTATTCCTATGCATAGAAAGAAATTTTGGACTAATAATTGGATGCAAGACCCTAGAAAGAATTTTCGAAAATTGCAAGTCCATCACTATGATCCTAGTGCACAGTATCAGAAAGGTTGGGGATTGTTTAAGAGAAAGAGAGGATTGACATTGTGTTATAACTATAGAAGATCAAGGCATATTGCTAAGGAATTCCCTGGTATAGGTCCTATTTGTCTTTGTTGTAAATATGTTGATCATGAGGTTTTGGATTGACCTAGAATGATTGCTAAAGTTGAAAATATGTACCTAAGACAATAAAACCATGAGAAAGGTCAAGAAACTAAGGATATGTTAGAGAATCAGAAAGAATCAGAGACTATATTATTACAGATGAGACAAACACTAAAGGATCACAAAGACATCAGTTTACCAGAGATCTTAAAAGAGAAGGAGTGCATAGAAACAAGAATAGGAGACTTCGACATGGACTGTGTTCTGGATGAGGAAACATAGGTGAATATCATGCCAGAAAGCACTTGGGAAATTTTGGGAAAACCTGCTATGATTCCTTCATTGGGAAGGATAGGATTGTTTAAAGGAAAGATGATAACCCTATGTGGAAGAGTTACTAATGTACCTATGATTTCCCATGGAACATCGACCAAAGAAGAATTTGAAGTCATTAAGTTTGTGGAGAACAACATCCCTTTTGCACTTTTGTTAGGAAATACTTGGATTGAGAAAGATCAAATCCGGAGGAAAGTAGAGGAAGAAGATACAAAATGGAAAAAAACAAGAATTAAGGGACTTCATAGCTAGAAAAATAGAGCGACTGATACAACTAAGGGCCAAAGAATTAGCTGTCGAGGCTGAAAAAACACAAGAAGGCTTGAATAACCTATATATGAAGGAGAGAAGAACACCTACCCCAGAAGTAATAAGATAAGAGATATTACATTTGAAGCCTTTGAAAGACCCTCAGCAGTGCGAAGTTACTACGCTAAGAGAAGATACAAACAAGAATGGAAAGAGGAACCCCGTGACTCAGATCACAGGGAAGAAGGAAAGAAAGCTCAACAAGAATAAAGAAAATTTAGAAAGGCTGCAAGAAGTTCTAGAGGAGACTTCGCAGAAGGAAGATTTGCAGAACTTGAACCTCGTCGGGATAACCAAACCGCACAGAATGGAACTTCGCCATGACAAAGATATATGACCGTTGGAGGTGTCCCAACCATTAGAAAGATGCTTTGGAATGAATAGAAACACAGTTATTTCCAGAAATATCGCCATTGGACCATTGGGACTGCGCCACAACGGATGGAATCGTATTGATTGAGGCATTCCTGCCCGTTGGAGGAATCCATTATGACATTGCTTATTTAATCCATCGAATGCCTCACTGGGGCCACTTTTGCAAACTAAGATATTTGAGCCCACAAAGAATTGATAACATACCAAACTGTACTCTCTAGACCTCATCGCCTGTTCGATTACCTTGAGTGTCTGTTCGCCTACCCGAGTTATTTTCTTACGAGCATGCATGTTGGGCAACCTTAGCGTAGTAGAGAAGTCGGTAGAAGAAATATTGATTGAACTTATGGATGAGAAGGTCATGTCTACAGGAATACAAGCCTCGTCGATGAGAGGAGTGCAAGAATCCCCCTCGACTGCATGTCACTCTAGTCAAGCAACGATTGAGAAAATAAGAAAGCACTGCGATGATATGGCGAATGCAAAGTAGATCCCGTCGGTCTTTCCCGACTACATCCCTCCTTTGGCTGGCATAGTTAGTTGTGACTGCATCTTGCATGACTTCGATTACATGATCATCATGATGCACCTCCCGAAGGGGATACACGCAGTTGGACCATAGCTGGGATTGATCCCAACCCTCAAGATAAGTGATTTCAACCTGGGAGACAAGAAGAATTATGCTCGCATCGCATCGCATCAGTACTTGAAAATGATGACTAGGAAGAAGCCCAAGATAGTTCCCTAGCCAGAGATCAAGGAGATCGCATGGTCAATGATCCTGAACTTCATGAAGAATCCCCACTTCGACAGACATCAGGAGGTTAACGTGTGCGTTAAACTCCTCCTGTCATGCTACCATGGAGGCTATCTCTGGTTAGATAGGTGTATGACTATGGATCCGGTGTTGATCCACCTAATCACTAGATTAATCATGTAGGGACTTGACCCTCACCAGTTCCACCTAGGAAAGACATCAGATCGCTCCTTGGCGTAGCGAATAAAGGAAGCATACAAATATGTGGAGAAGGGAAAGCGAGGCTACAAGGTAGTCTCCATCCAAGATGGTGCAGTGTGCCTAGCTTGTCAAATGATCACTGGCAAGCTTGTCAGAAAGAATAGGCTGACACAAGTCATAGGCTTCGTAGTCGACCTTGCAGGGAAGTGTGTTGAAGGGATGCAGATGAAGTGGGTGAGATACCTCATCAACAAGTTGGAGAAGGATTGCCGCGAAGTGTAGGACCAAGGCAACGAGTTCCACTTTAGTTGGTTGTTGATCTTAATAGCATTTGTCACTTGGGAGATGCTGGAGGGAGCAACATTCCCTAAAGTTGAGCCATCAGAAACATTAGCTACGAGGTTCACCACCTTGTGGTACACTAGCGATATGGAGAAGAAGTGGAAATCAAATGCAGTGTTCCACACTTACTACCTACATCTCACACATGCCATTGAATCATTCCCCCGAATGAATCCTAACACCTTACATACTTACAGACCACTAGTGAAGTTTCACGCACATTGCCACTTCATCTACATCAGTGCACACCGGGACGAAAGTAAGAAGGAGATGCAGTCTTATTACAAATTGACTGATGAAGACATGGAGGAGATAACCAAGGAATGGACAACTAAATTATTGGTCCTAGTGGAAGAGACAGATCTCTCTGAACTTGAAATCATCATAAGTCCTTTGGTCACCTGAATGGAGTATGATGGACCAAGCAACACTAAGAAAAAGAAGAAGAAGGAGGAAGTGTAGGAAATAGACAGTGAAGAGAAGGACAACGCATCAGAGGAAACTGTTCCTAAATCACCTAGAGGAGGGGGAGGCGACGAAGTAAACCAAGAAGAAGAGGGGGAAGAAGACAAGAAAGAAAAGGGTGAAGTAACACCACCAAAGGATCCCCTAACAGAGTCAGAGACATAAAAGAAAAGGAAGGTTTCTCCGAAGAAACCCTCAGCACAGAAGAAATCCTGAGCCAACAAATCTCAGTCACAAAATGTGATCACAGTGGATGATGTTGACCTCATCATCTGTAATATACCAGATATAAAAAGTATGCAGAACATAAATAAAATGCTAGAAATGGCAGAATAACAACAATATAACCAGAACAATCACCACAATAGCACTGAAATGATATAAGAATAACAATAGAAATAGAAATTTGATTCTAAAAGCAATGTTCACGGGCCTCTTCGAGGGGGAAACCTCCAGTTGAGTAGATATTTATTACAATAATATCCAAGCTAGGGTTCTCATATCCTCGACTCCTATTTATACTAAATATGTCTATCAAAAGATGTTGATACTTAGAACACATCACCAAAAGACTTCATCCTCCCTTGAAATCCGGCCTTCTTTTTCTTCTTCTTCCCTCTGAAATTCGACTTATGTCAAATGAATGTATAATGATGTTTATTTATAACATTTATGTCACTTCCTTTTAACATTAGGGATGACCTGACACTTTCTTATTTTGTAATTCTTTTCTTTAATTATCTTCAGGGCCTACATGTACAATTGACTTTGTCATCTTCAAAAATTCATTTCTCCTCAACCATGAGGATCCACGTGACGTGCCACATACCACCGGAAACAACATGATGTATACTATCCATCCATGGGTGTTGTATCTGCATGTGCATTTTACTTCATGTCCAAATAACCTCATCAATCTTGTGGTCCAAAACCCATGACTAGGGTTGACATCAATGACAACAACCAATCTTCCAACAATCTCCCCCTTTGTCATTGATGGCAACACTCATGCTCCCCCTATCATCATGATCCCAATTTCTCTCCCCCTTTGA
>ML829798.1:13742-33878 GCA_009831015.1 Picea engelmannii
TTATGATTTTCTTCTTCTTCATTGGACTTTTCTTCTTCAGTGTCACTTCTTTCAATCCTTGGATGAGGACATTCAAATTCAACGTGACCTACTCCTTCACAATTGAAGCAAAAGAACTGACCTCCATTTTCTTCTTTGAAATCCGGGATGTTGTAATCTTCTTCAACTTCTTCTTCTTCTTCCACTTCTTCCCTTGCATAAAGTTCTTGTAGCTTGTCCCAAATATATTTTGTTGATGCACATGATCCCACCTTGGATTTCACTGAATTTGTTAATCCATCTAGGATGGTATCTATTGCCAGTTTGTTGTTCCTTTTTGCTTCCTTCTGAGTTGCAGTCTTTGGTTTCTTCGAAGCATTATATCCTAAAGAAACTGAGATCCAAACATTTTCCCCAAGAGATTTCAAGTAAGTTTCCATTCTATTTTTCCAGTATTCAAAATTTCTTCCATCAAATCGTGAAATCCCATTTGGAATGTTTCCTTCCATTTCTGCATAGGATCTTCCTTCCAGTGGTTAAACTGTACTGAAGGTAACCCACTCTGATACCAATTGTTGATACTTAGAACACATCACCAAAAGATTTCATCCTCCCTTCAGAAATACGGCCTTCTTTTTCTTCTTCTTCCCTCTGAAATTCGACTTATGTCAAATGAATGTATAATGATGTTTATTTATACCATTTATGTCACTTCCTTTTAACATTAGGGACGACCTGACACTTTCTTATTTTGTAATTCTTTTCTTTAATTATCTTCAGGGCCTACATGTACAATTCACTTTGCCATCTTCAAAAATTCATTTCTCCTCAACCATGAGGATCCACGTGACGTGCCACATACCACCGGAAACAACATGATGTATACTATCCATCCATGGGTGTTGTATATGCATGTGCATTTTCCTTCATGTCAAAATAACCTCATCAATATTGTGGTCCAAAACCCATGACTAGGGTTGACATCAATGACAACAACCAATCTTCCAACAAAAGAAGCATCTAGAGGAAGATCCTTCTAGAAGAGGAAGCTTCTATTAGGTCTTATTATGTTCAACGTATTCTATTTTATTGAAATGCCTTATTAATATTAACCTTTATTACATCCTAATAAATTGTTCTAACTATGTGCGGGTTAGGACCCTAACATGTCTGCCCCCTTAAAAACAACCTTGTCCTCAAGGCTTGAGATGTGGAAATTGCTGCAGAATGGTAGTTGGTTCCCAAGTGACATCTGCTGGAGTTGTATCTTTCCACTGGACTAACACTTTCTTGATGGTTCTCTAACACAGGTGATGCTCATGTTGGTCCAAAACTACCTGTGGCTATATCCAAATGGATCCTTCTTCAGCTAACTCGGGAAGGTTGGTTTGAATTCGACACTTAGTTCCAATCACCTTCTTTAAGAATGAAACATGAAAAATAGGATGTAGCTTAGAATGAATGGGAAAAGATAACTAATAGGCCACTTGTCCCACATGCTTGAGAACTATATAAGGACCATAGAATTTGGGTGCTAGCTTATGATAATGCTCAACCTTGAGGATTTTTTCTTGTAAGGTTGTAGTCGAAGAAACACCTGATCCCCTTCTGCAAATTGACGTTCAGAGCGACCTTGATCTTCTTGTTTATTCATGTGATTATATGCCATGACCAAATTATCTTTGAGGGTACAAAGAATAGCCTCTCAAACTGTAAGCATTTGGTCAACCACCTGGACCTTCGAGACACCATGTAAGTATGAGAGAATTGAAGGTGCCTTTTGTCCATATATTGCTTCAAAAGGAGTCATGCATGTAGCTGTGTGGTATGAAGTGTTGTACCACCATTCATCTAGGGGTAACCATTGATCCCACTGATTTTTCTTTTCCGAGGAAAAAAACCTCAAATAAATTTCCAAAAACTTATTGACAAATTCTGTTTGACCATCAGTCCCGGGATGATACACTGTTCTGAGATGCAATTGGGTGCCTTGTATCTTGAACAATTCTTGCCAAAAATTGCGGGTGAAATTTGGGTCGTGATCAGAAACAATAGAATGCAACATGACATGAAACTTGAAGACCTGATCCATGAAAATTTGAGCCACCATGGATGTTGTAAATGGGTGTTAAAGAGCACAAAAATGAGCATACTTGGAAAGGCGATCAAACACCACCCCGATGACTGATTTATTTCCCGATTTGTGTAAGCCTGTAATAAAATCCATAGAGATATCCCTCCAAATAGTAGGTGGAATCAGAAGTGGTTGTAGTGTGCCCAAAGATTTGACTGTTTCATCCTTTTTGTGTTGACACATATCACATTCAGCTACAAAACTATGAATGTCTTGTTTCATGCCATCCCAGAAAAAAGAGCATTTGACGTTGTCATAGGTTTTGGTAAACCCAGAGTGCCCAGCTATGGGTGTAACATGAAACTCAGAAAGTACTGTGGATTTAAGTTTGGACTATTTGCTTAAATACAAACGACCTTTGTATCGAAGCTCATCATGGAGACAAGAGTACCCCGGGGAAGCTGGAGCATTGGACTGCACTTGTTGGATCAACCGTGAACTTTTGGGATCGTGTAGCCATTCCCAATGGATGACTTGGAGCCAATCTAGTACAATGAAGGAAAGAGAAAAAATGGATCCATCATCTTCATACTTTCGGGAAAGTGCATCCACAACCACATTGTCTTTGCCTTTTTTGTAAATTATCTCATAATCATATCCAAAGAGCTTGGTCACCCATTTTTGTTTCTCCGGGGAGGAAATGTGTTGTTCCAGAAAATACTTGAGGCTTTGATGGTCTGTCTTAATTTGGAAGAGTTTCCCTAATAGATAAGGATGCCACATATCAACAACATGCAGAATAACCAACATTTCCTTTCATAGATTGATTTTCCCAGATTTCTTTCAGATAGTTGCTTGCTGGTAAAGGCCAAAGGCCAACACTATTGCATAAGGACAACACCAATTCCTTTCCCTGAAGCATCACATTCCAAGACAAAGGTAGCACATGGCCATCTTCAAGGTTTGAAAATCTTGAACCGCAGTTGGAGTCCAAGTGAAAGAGTTATTTTTTAAGAGTGCAGTGAGAGGTGCTGCAATATTTCCATAATTTTTAACAATCTTGCGATAATAACCCATTAAGCCTAGAAATCCGCACAAGATTTTGAGAGTCTTTGGGTGAGGCCAGTCTTGCATAGCTTCAATATTTTTAGGATCCACCCTGATGCTGTCCTTGCCAACCAGATGACCCAAGTACTCGACTTATGAGGTGTTGTTGGCAGCCATTTCGATTTTTATCCTATCTCTATAAGCTGCCTACCCAAGTGTTTTGGAACCCTTGATTCTCATCACAATCTTTGAATAAAACAACACTATTATTTCGCGCATTTGCACACCTGTCTTTGTTCTCGTTTTGACGATTGCAAGCGTGAAAACTTTGATTTCGAAGCCACATTAAAATCGTCACTGGATTATTATGGTCACTCTTGTCTGTGTGTTCATTGAATTTCCAATTTAACTATAGTCCCACAGTTGGCAAGACACCAAAATATTTACTCATTTGGCATTTTTTTGCTAATATGATTTCATTTTTATAAGATTGTTATGATATTATAATGAGTATCATTGAGTCCTTAATACATTGGTGGTTTGATGTTCTATGATAAAATTCCTTGGCACTCTGTTTTCATGAAAACATATTGACATTGTGGTTATACCCTTGGCGCAATAATTTCATACAACATATATTTGTTATGATCGAACCCTTGGTGTTGATTTCGAAACAATTGCTTTGATTTTAAAAACATGCAAACATTTCTTGTGCAAATTTTTGGGTCGAATCACCATATTTTTCATTAATTGTTGGAATGTAATTTGATTTTAACACATTGCATTAGTGATTTGAATCACCATATGCGTCGTCGATTGTACAGTTGGATATGATTGTTTTGCATGGGCTGATCTAGCTCCACCACTCTCGCACACTCGGGCATTAATGCCTCCCTCCTATCCCGGGTTACCTCTGTTGGTTTCGGGGAAGTCTGTGAGCTATTTGATCCTACGTCTACCCTGACCAAACCCTTGCCCATTCACCCGGCTCACTGTGTGCTTCCATCCTATGGCACCTATGGTGCACATAGAGCCCAATGGCAGCTAAACACTCTTGCTATTCGACAATGCCCATGAGGATCTAGAAAATAGTGGTTGGCTGGTGTTTATCCAGAGATTCGAGGGTTTTAACCTTTCTTTTGCCCAACAGTTTTCCCTCACCTTCGACGGTTGCAGGGCTAAGGTCGGAGACATAAAGCTCGATCTAAATGAGGAATTCATAAGTTCGACTACAGGCTTACCAGCCATAGGGAAAAGGTGGTTCAAAAACTCCAAAGTAGACGAGGTGTCGTGGTCACTCCTATTCATATCAAGAAATATTGTTAGTTGCGATAGAGGTATGCCTCTCGCTACCCTCAAACCCAAGTGGCACGATCTTTTGGCAATCGTTAAACAGTTTGTGACCTGCGAAGGTCGTTATGGTTTGGTATTTCTGTATCATCTTCGGTTGTTGATGAATTTTATAGGCTACCCTATGAATATGCCACATTATCTTTTACGTAGTCTATACAAGATGTCCAAAAGATTCAAGCGTGAGAAGGTTGATAACAACCTTTTTCATCATTGCTTGATCAAACTCATTGTCGTCTACCATTTGAACCTTAGCGGTGACTGTTGGCAAGCCTTCCTATCAAGGAATGGCTTTGCCACCCCCGAGTCTGTCCAAGTGGACAAGGTTGTGGTTACTGAAACTTTGGTTGGGCCAGCCGTGCCATTTCATATCCTTCTACCCCCTGTTAAACCCCCAGATTGCCCCGACCTTGACCTACCCGATACTATTGTCGACTCGTGTGCTAAAGACAATGCTAAGGCTGCTAAGAATCATGTGAGGAAGAAAGGTAAGGGTGATACTGGTGTGAACAACAAAGGAAAGAAAAATTCCCGATGGATATCCAGATGTGCTAGGAACAAACCCAAGCAAAACGTTGACCATAAGCCAATAGTACTGAGGGAGGACTCAGACTCCGAAATTTAACGTTTCCTAGCTTAGGAATATCCCTATTCTCATGGCCTATGCTCTACACAACCCTATGACTATGTTTCCAACTTACCTCCGTGCCTCAAGAACGATCCTAAATTCCCGGGAATCAAGCTTCACAAGGAAACCCCTGGTAACTTGAAAGAACCCTCGCCTGTGATGCCAAAGCCCGATCAACCGTCGTGTACACAATGTAATGCCTGGCTTGAACGTTATTACATTGACGTTACCCTATTACAAACTAAGATCAAAACGTTAGAGGAACGGGTGACAATGCTGTCGAAGGAAAATGACAGGCTACAAGCCAACGAAAAGAAACAAAAAACCACCGGTTCAATTGTCTTCAGAAATGTCGAGGAAACAACGGCCTTTGTCAATTCAAAGTTATCATGATCGAAGCATTTTTACTGCCTAGGTATGTGTTTCAACATTGATTTTGTTTTATGAGTTGGTTTGAATTAATATAACCGATTGGGTGTGTCTTCAATTAGTTCTGTTCGTTTTTATTAGATTCAAAACGACTCTGTTATTTTCGTTTTATCAAAAATGATATCGTTATGAATCATATATAGAAGATTTTTTTGCTAAACTCGGATACAACTATGATTTGGTTAATGCGATTTTATTGTTCTCAGATTAGTATAAATGATTGATTTGTTTTCGATTCTGTTTGGTTTGCCTTTGAAACAATTTTGCACGTTTGAATTAGGGTAATTGATTGGGTTTGCTTTCGATTAGTTTTCTTTGTTTTTAATAGATTCAAAACAATCTTGTTGACTTCAATTTACCAGAAATGATTTTGTTTCGTTTTGAATAAATATTTTCGTTTGGATCATGATTGCATTCGACCTGTATAAAAGATTTGTTTGCTAAAATCATGTAGCTATGTTTTGATTGATATGATTTTGCATAACGATTGTGTCGGCCCCAAACTGGTTCGATTCATTTCTATTTGTTTTGATTTGCAAACAATACCGCGTGCCTTGAATTAGTATAACTATTTGTATGAGTTGGATTGGTATCAAAGACAGATTTGATACGGCTCTGTTAGCTTTTGATTTAAAAATGATTTTGGTTAATTTCTGAGTCGACATAAAATATTGTGTTTGTATTAAATGAATAATTTGTTTGATCGTTTACAATTTGTGTCGATTGAAAATTGATTCATGAAAATGATTTCATTGGTTTCGAATTGTCCAAATGATTCTGTCTGCTCCGAATTGGTAATACCAAGTGTTGAACAGATTGCATGTATCTCTGTTACCATTCGGTTGAACACGATTTCTGTCTGTTTCAAATTGGCATAAAGATTTGGTTACTTCTGGCATGAGAGATTTGCTTTGTGTTGATTTAATGATTAATGATTTGGTTTAATAATTCGAATATATTTATGTTAGTTTTGGATTGATTAAAAAGGATTTTGTTTGCAAATTAGACCAACTACAGAATTAGTCTTAAAATTTATATTTTTGCTAGTTTTACAAATAAAATATCATCTAAACTTGTCTATTCTTGTCCACTTTCAAGTGAATACGAATTTCAATGACCAATTGGATATGCTGTGGCTGTTTCCTCCCATCGAACAACTAAACTGGATCATTTACACAGGACAAATTGGAAAGCGTTATTACAGGTTAGTTTATTAGTGTTATTTAAGTAGTTTAGATAGATATATATAAAGTTCAGATTTATAGTACAGATTATTATTTTAATTGCTTAGCTTAGATAGTTATAATTTTAGTTCTTTTTCATGAAATTATAAAAATAAAAATAAAAACAATAGTTTTTCTATCATAGGACAGCTTACAAATGATTTTTACAGGTTTTCATTTACAAATCTGTAATCTATGAATGCTTGTACATTTGTGATTAAGATTTAACTCTGTTGATAATTGAGCATTTAGTTTCATAGAATTATTGTTGTATAGTATAGATAATAGACTGTTTATATATATTTTAGATTTGTTTATTAGTTTTCTTTAATTGTTGTTTTCATTTAGATTAGTTCTTTTAATTAGTTTCTTTTGTTTTCCTAGGACTTAGATTGACCAACATAGCCGCTAAACCTGTCAGGGTGGATCATCCCAAATGGCTTGGGTTATTTAGACAACCTCGGACCAGATCCACTCTTCCAGTTGGCGAGCGTTCATTTTCGCCCGTCAACAAATGGTGCTAGAAGGAGGGCCTAAAACTTATTAATGGCACGAGGCAGTTGTAATACTCCTCCACCACCTAACCACTCACCTATAGTGACAAGAAGTCATTCAAATGACAACATCCCCCCTCAAACAACAACCACATCAACTGACGATCTACGGACAAATCGCCGAAGATCACATTAAAAAGTTTATGTTAGCTATTAGACTCTACAATGTCGAGCATGAAGACGTAGTCTATAGGTTGTTCCCCTACACTTTCGAGGGCAATGCCTCTACATGGTATTTTGCCCAAAAACCCCATACCATCGTGTCTTGGGAAAAGTTTGAATCTTGCTTTCTGGAGAAGTTCGGAGACGATAAGTCCCCAGAAGTCCTAGTTATGGAGATTTCTAGCTTAAGAATGAACCCAAAAGAGAAAATTAAAGACTTTACCCAAATATTCTTAACACTTAAGAACCGAATCCCTATGGATTCCATGCCTGCCGAGAATCTTATCATAGGATACTATACTAAAGCCTTGCATCAAAGTATAGCCATTTGGGTTAAACAATCTAAGAAAGCCACGTTGTTAGAGGCCTTCGAAGAGGCTAGCCAGATTGAAAAAGACATACTTAGTTTAAAAGACACTACTAGCAATGAACCCGAGACTAGTTCATCTTCCAAAAAGAAGATTGAGATCCTCCCTAGACCTTCTCAAAACAAAGCACAACCTAAAAGCTCGGATTTAGAGAACTTAATGAAAGTCGTTCAAAAACTATCAAATCAAGTTATAGATTTGAAAAGGACGGTCGAAGAAGCTTCTTTGAGCAAAGGGCCTTACAAACCCCCATTCAGGAAACCTTTTCCCACCAATCGACCTAATCCAAATACCGAAGGCTTAAACCTAGAAAGTTTGAAAATTTCCCTTCAAACCATTCTAGAAGCCCAGGTTAACTTGATGCCTCTTGAGATTCCTGAGGAGGTTGTTGAACAAGATACAGTTCAAGAAGAAGAGCAATCTTCTCCGAACATTTTTGGACACTTCTAGGATATTATTTTTCAGGCTAATTTTGAGACAGTACATCCCTACAATACTAGGAGTAAGACTGCAAACAAATCTTCTTCTGAAAACACTACAACTTTGCCCCCAACGCAGTCTAAAACAGCTGAAACTAAACATAGTCATGTAAACCCCAACTTAGATTATGATTTAGTTGAAGATCTTAAAAAGTTAAGGGCTAACATTTATGTTTATGAATTGTTAAAATTTCCATTTCTGCTACAAAAAATGTTACAGAACATCGCAGAGAATAACAAAAATGGTAATTCAAGCAGTAACAAGGTTGTACAGAACAAAGTTCCTCAAAAGACTTCTGCCAAGAATAATCCTGATCCTCACAATAAAGGAAGCCTTTCTGTAAATAATGTAAATAATGTAGATAAGTTAGCTTTAGAAACTGCGAGTAAAAAGCCACAAGCTTCCACACTTAGTACTCGCAGAAATGTACCTCCATTTTTGTTAACTTTTGAAATCTTTAATAGAAACGTGCACAATTGTATGGTAGACTCAGGAGAATCATCCAATGTGATGCCATGGTATGTGTGTTAGAAGATTAACGCTGAAGTTGAACCATCCACTTTAAAAATCATACAGCTTGATCGAACTAGTGTTAAGGTTATAGGCGAATTAAGAAATGTGCTTATAAGATTATCGTCTAACCCCAAAGTTCATCAAGTCATTGATATTATTGTTGTGGATATTCTAGAAGTGTATGGTCTATTTTTCAGCAGGGACTGGTCGGAGCAACTACATGGTTATTTCGCAACAGATTGGTCTCACTTGTGGCTTCCAGAAAACGACAAGCCCAACAAAATCAAGGTAAATCGTGAACGCTACCTAAATTTCATAGTCACAGATTTGAATGATCCCAATGAACCATTTACACCTTCTGTTGATTCGCCCGAAATACAAGGGATGGACACCTTTTTCGGTAATTTCATGGCCGAGACTTCAACTATCACTAACCCTGAACAACAGTCTGAGATTGTAGCATACGTCCAGCCAACAAATTCTACTCAATGGTCTTATGCACCTGATAAAAATCAAATCTGGTCTCTTTATTTTGACGGGTCAAAGTCCAAAGAAGGAGCAGGTGTAGGTTTCATTATTATTGATCCCTCGGGTAACAAAACTCTGATTGCATGTAGGATAGAATTTGAATGTACTAATAACACAACAGAATATGAGGCTTTACTACAGGGCCTTAGAAAAGCTTTAGACACGAACATTCAAAACTTGGCTGTCTTTGGCGATTCCAAAATCGTGGTTAGATAGGTAAGAGATTCTATCCACTGTCTGTCTCCGCATCTTAAAAGCTACCAATCCAAGGTATGGAATTTAATGAATAAGTTTCTTCTTTCAATATAAATTCTATTCCTAGATTGAAAAATTCTAAATCTGATCTATTAGCTAACGTAGCTTCCAAAATCTTTCCTGCAGAAGGCTTGTCCCCAAATGATTTCTCCGTCGAACTGTTGTTTAGGCCATCCGTTCCCGAAAACATCACGAACTGGAGAGTCTTTGACAACGATCAACATATCATTATCTTTCTGGATATGGAAGAAATCTTCCAAGGCGCGACGATCGACGAATGCACTCACGATGACAATTTGCACAATTTCACGGTAATACCAGATCCAAGATCTCCTGAATCTTCATCGGACATGGTAAATTCGATCCCTAAATCTGTAGTTAGATTAGAGAAATTTTACGATCTTCAAGATAAATTCAAAAAATCGGTCAACTGTAAAACCAATAGTTCCTCTTTATCGTATGAAAATGTAAACTTAGGAACTAATGACAATCCACAGTGCATTAATTTAGGGGTGGGGTGTTCTGAACAAGAAAAATACGCATTTATTAAATTGTTTAAAGAATTTAAAGATGTTTTTGTGTGGACATATGATGACCTTAAAACTTTCGACCCTAACATCATACAACACGTCATTCTGATGAAACCCCAAACCTTGCCCTTTCAACAAAAATTAAGAAAAATGCACCCTAAGCTCGAACCGACCGTCAAAAAAGAATTAAATAAACTCCTAAATTATAAGATAATTTTCCCAATTAGTCACACTCAATGGGTTTCTAACCTTGTCCCTGTCCGGAAGAAAAGTGGTGAAATCCGACTTTGCATCGATTTCTGAAACATTAATAGAGCGTCTGATAAAGACAACTACCATGTCCCACCCATGGAACAGATCCTTCAATAGGTATCTGGTTATGAGAGGCTATCTTTATTGCATGGTTTCTCAAGGTACAACCAAGTCCTGATGTCTCCTCCAGACCAACTTAAAACTACCTTCCACACTCCATGGGGCACCTACGCTTATAGGAAAATGCCCTTTGGATTGATTAATGTTGGTGCCACTTTCTAGAGAGAAATGGACATCTCTTTCTTAGGCTTAATCAATCAGTCCGTCGTAGTTTACTTAGATGATGTTACTGTATTTTCAAAAAGAAAAAATGATCATCTAGTTCATTTGAGAGTTGTTCTACAACGATGTCGTAAGTACGACATTTCCTTGAATCCTAAAAAATATATATTCACAGTAGAACAAGGTAAACTCTTAGGATTCATTGTGTCAAGCAAAGGGATGATTATCGACCTCGAAAGGACTCAAGTCATCTTGAAACTTCCTCCTCCCTCATCCAAAAAATATATGCAGTCTTTCTTAGGCCAGATAAACTTTGTCAGGAGATTCATCCCCAGTTTCTCCGAAATGGTCAGACCTTTACAAAATTTAATTAAGAACAACACACAATATCATTGGGGACCCTTATAAAACCAAGCGTTTAATGCAATAAAAAAGGCCATAATAGATGCTCCTTCTCTCATGAGTCCCAACTTTTCACAAGACTTCACGCTCTACGCTTTTGCTTCTGACCATTCCTACACTGTCGTCCTATCTCAAAAGAAATCTGAAAACAATGAAGTACCCATTGCCTTTATGAGCTCTGATTTCAAAGGCGCGGAACTTAATTACTCAGCGGTAGATCAGCAAGCCTACGTTGTTTTCAAAGCAGTCAAGCACTTCCGATATTATCTTTTGAAATCTAGGACCAAATTTATTGTCCCTTACCCAGCCGTTAGGAATCTGTTAGTGCAGAAAGAGTTAGGCAAAAAGAGGGCGAACTGGGTTACCTCCTTACAGGAGTACGACATAGAAATTACCCCAGCTCAGATAGTGAGAGGCCAAGGGTTATGCAAGTTAGTTGTTGATTCAGCAGCATGACAACAAGAAGAAAATGATATATCAAACCTAGGACAACACAATAAAAATGCAATCTGTTGTGCACAAAGCTCTGTCAGTCCCTGGTATGATGATATAAAGTTCTGTCTTGAACATGGTTCAGCCCCCCGTCACCTAGATCCCACTAAGAGAAGAGCGTTAAGATTAAATTCTGTCTCCTTTCATTTGGTTAATGGTATTCTGTTTCGTCAAAAATTTGATGGCGTACTAATGGGCTGTCTTGAGAAAGATGAAGCAGAAAAAATCTTGCTAGAGTTGCACGCAGGAGAAGCTGGTGGGAATTTTGGTGGTGACACCACTGCCCATAAAGTCTTGAGAGCCAATTATTACTGGCCCACACTTTTTAGAGATGCCCATGCCTTGTTCCGTAAGTGTATTATTTGTCAAAAAGCATTTGGGCGGATACATAAATCAGCCTTTCCTCTGCAACCCGTTTCAGTAGACTCCCCTTTTTAGCAATGGGGCATTGATATTATAGGTCCAATAAATCCGCCATCCTCATAGAACTGTGAATACCAATCAGGTAATCGCCTTTTTAAATTCGAATATTATCACTCGTTTTGGTATCCCTGACTGTTTAGTATTCAATAACGCTTCTTATTTTTCATCTCTTGAGATGAGCAAGTTCGCTCTAGAAAAAGGAATTAAATTGAAGTATTCTTCCAGCTACTACCCACAGGGAAATGGATTGGCAGAATCAACTAATAAGAATTTGATTAAAATCATCAAGAGAACGGTATTCGAGAATCACAAAAACTGGCATAATGCACTGTTAAACGCAATTTGGGCTGATAGGGTAACACCAAAAACTGTTGTAGGTAACTCTCCCTTTTTTCTCATCTATGGTAGAGAAGCAATTCTGCCACCACACATTCTTCTTCCCTCACTACAACTATCACAGAAAATACAGGAAGATGACTGTCCCCCTTTGGAAAACTGAATTAACGCTTTAATGAAACTAGAAGAGGTAAGAGCTCAAGCTAAACATAAGTTAGATCAGCATCAACTAGTGGTCAAAAGTTGGTTTGATGCCAACTCTACCTTTGATAGGAACTTCGAAGTAGGTGATCTTGTCTAGAAATGGGACAAACCACATGAGGGGAAGGGAGAGCACACGAAATTTCAGAACTTATGGTTTGGACTGTTTTTAATTGCTGATAAATTAGGTCCCAGCTCTTTCTGGTTATATAATTTAGAGGGACAACCTGACACCTATCTGGTGAATGGCCAAGCTCTAAAAAGATATTTCGCTTGATGACAACTCTTTGTATACTATGTAAATATTCTGCTTTTGTTTTCTTTTCTTTTACTGTTTTGGTTTTGATTTTTCCTTTGCACTTATTTTTTCTTTTGATATACACAGCTGCATTTTGAACTATTCAGACAAAGAAAACAGAAAATTCTTTCACAGAAATGACCGTTGAAAAATTGTATAAACATCAATTATATACTTCTGAAATCTACATCTATGTTGAGAAGACTGTTGTTTGAAAGAAGTTAACTGATTTCGATCTGTGAGTAAAGCATGTCACGATCATCCATTATCTTCTTACGCTGTCCCTATTCCTTAAAGGAATGACTCAGAAGATGTATCCCTACCTTAGAAGGTTGGTTTTGTAAATAAATCATCTCTGGATCTTAATGAAGGAAAATTCTAAAAATTCTGCTGAGGTCTGCTAAAAATATGTTTAAAATATCATAATTTTCAGTGTCACCCCGCTCAATCATATATCTTTAAAAAATTAAATCATTAAAAGAGTTGTGGGAAGTTCTTGTAAACCCACCAGGATGCTGAACAAGTCTGCTAGCAGTGGGTAAATGCATGCATGATGCCAAGACAACTTCGTCGGGCTACTGAACAGGCCCGCTGGTAGCGAATCAATGTCAGGTATATGAAAATTCATAAATATGAAACCTCTTGACCTTAAAATGTCCTTTATTTTGATCTGGAACTTCTTAGCAGGATACAGATGTCAGAGTGGGTTAAATGGGAACCCTGTCGAGGCTATGGATGTCTACTGGTAGCAATGGCTCTGTCAACAGTATTGGGGATTTTATCTTTAATATCGTGGCTCGCTTGTCTTAAGACTGTTATCAGTTTTCATCCTTTAAACACTTCTGGAATATTTGATTAATGATGATGTTTAAACGATTTTCTGGTTTTTATTTTTGAGTTAGAAATTTTCTCATTATCATAATCTGAATTTGTTCTTTTGGCAGAGATAACTGCTTCTACCAGTGTGTCTCCATTGTTGGCAGCCATTTTGCTTTTTATCCTATCTCTATAAGCTACCTACCCCAGTGTTTTGGAACCCTTGATTCTCACCGCAATCTTTGAATAAAACAACACTATTATTTCGTGCATTTGCACACCTGTCTTTGTTCTCGTTTTCACGACTGCAAGCGTAAAAAATTTGATTTCGAAGCCACATTAAAATCGTCACTGGATTATTATGGTCACTCTTTTATGTGTGTTCATTTCATTTCCAATTTAACTATAGTCGCACAGTTGGCAAGACACCAAAATCTTTACTCATCTGGCATTTTTTTGCTAATATGATTTCATTTTTATAAGATTGTGATGATATTATAATGAGTATCATTGAGTCCTTAATACATTGAGTCCTTAATACATTGGTGGTTTGATGTTCTATGATCAAATGCCTTGGCACTTTGGTTTCATGAAAACATATTGACATTGTGGTTAGACCCTTGGCGCAATCATTTCATACAACATTCATTTGTTATGATCGAACCCTTGGTGTTGATTTCGAAACAATTGCTTTGATATTAAAAACATGCAAACATTGCTTGTGCAAATTTTTGGGTCGACTCACCATAGTTTTCATTAATTGTTGGAATGACATTTGATTTTAACACATTTCATTAGTGATTTGAATCACCATATGCACCATCGATTGTACAGTTGGATATGACTGTTTTGCATGGGCTGATTTAGCTCCACCACCCTCGCACACTCGGGCATTAATGCCTCCCTTCTATCCCGGGTTACCTCTGTTGGTTTCGGGGAAGTCTGTGAGCTATTCAATCCTGCGTCTACCCTGACCAAACCCTTTCCCGTTCACCCAGCTCACTGTGTGCTTCAGTCCTATGGCACCTATGGTGCGCATAGAGCCCAATGGCAGCCAAACACTCTTGCTATTCGACAATGCCTGTGAGGATTTAGAAAATAGTGGTTGGCTGGTGTTTATCCAGAGATTCGAGGGTTTTAACCTTTTGGTTGCCCAACAGTTCGCCCTCACCTTCAACGGTTGCAGGGATAAGGTCGGAGACATACAGCCCGAGCTAAATGAGGAATTCATAAGTTCGGCTACAGGCTTACCAGCCACAGAGAAAAGGTGGTTCAAAAAATCTAAAGTAGACGAGGTGTCGTGGTCGCTCCTATTCATATCAACAAATATTGTTAGTTGCGATAGAGGTATGCCTCTCGCTACCCTCAAACCCACGTGGCACGATCTTTTGGAAATAGTTAAACAGTTTGTGACCTGCGAAGTTCATTATGGTTTGGTATTTCTGTATCATCTTCGGTTGTTGATGAATTTTATAGGCTACCCTCTGAATATGCTGCATTATCTTTTACGTAGTTTGTACAAGATGTCCAAAAGATTCAAGCGTGAGAAGGCTGATAGCAGCCTTTTTCATCACTGCTTGATCAAACTCATTGTCGTCTACCATTTGAACCTTAGCGGTGACTGTTGGCAAGCCTTCCTATCAAGGAATGGCTTTGCCACCCCCAAGTCTGTCCAAGTGGACAAGGTTGTGTTTAATGAAACTTTGGTTGGGCCAGCCATGCCATTTCATATCCTTCTACCCCCTGTCAAACCCTCGGATTGCCCCGACCTTGACCTACCCGATACTATTGTCGACCCATGTGCTAAGGACAATGCTAAGGCCGCTAAGAAGCCTGTGAGGAAGAAAGATAAGGGTGATACTAGTGTGAATAGTAAAGGAAAGAAAAATGCCTGATGGATATCCAGATGTGCTAGGAACAAACCCAAGAAAAACGTTGACCAGAAGCCAATAGTGCTGAGCGAGGACTCGGACTCCGAAATTGAATGTTTCCTAGCTGAGGAATATCCCTATTCTCATGGCCTATGCTCTACGGAACCCTATGACTATGTTTCCAACTTACCTATGTGCCTCAAGAACGATCCTAAATTCCCGGGAATCAAGCTTCACAAGGAAACCCCTGGTAACTTGAAAGAAAACTCGCCTGTGATGCCAAAGCCCAATCAACTGTGGTGTACACAATGTAATGCCTGGCTTGAACGTTATTACACCGACATTCCCCTGTTACAAACTAAGATCAAAACGTTAGAGGAATGGGTGACAGTGTTGTCGAAGGAAAACGATAGGCTACAAGCCAACGGAAAGAAACAAAAAACCACCGGTTCAATTGTCTTCAGAAATGTCGAGGAAGAAACGACCTTTTTCAATTCAAAGTTGTCATGATCGAAGCATTTTTACTACCCAGGTATGTGTTTCAACATCGATTTTGTTTTATGAGTTGGTTTGAATTAATATAACCGACTGGGTGTGTCTTCAATTAGTTCTGTTCATTTTTATTAGATTCAAATTGACTTTGTTATTTTTGTTTTATCAACAATGATATCGTTATGAATCATGTACAGAATATTTGTTTGCTAAACTCGGATACAACTATGATTTGGTTAATGCGATTTTATTGTTCTCAGATTAGTATAAATGATTGATTTGTTTTCGATTCTGTTTGGTTTGCCTTTGAAACAATTTTGCACGTTTGAATTAGGGTAATCGATTGGGTTTGCTTTCGATTAGTTCTCTTTGTTTTTAATAGATTCAAAACAATCACGTTGACTTCGATTTACCAGAAACGATTATGTTTCGTTTTGAGTAAATATTTTCGTTTGGATCATGATTGCATTCGACCTGTATAAAATATTCGTTTGCTAAAATCATGTAGCTATGTTTTGATTATATGATTTTGCATAACGATTGTTTCGGCCCCAAACTGGTTCGATTCATTTCTGTTTGTTTTGATTTGCAAACAATATTGCATGCCTTGAATTAGTATAACTATTTGTATGAGTTGGATTGGTATCAAAGACAGATTTGATACAACTCTGTTAGCTTTTGATTTAAAAACAATTTTGGTTAATTTCTGAGTCGACATAAAATATTGTGTTTGTATTAAATGAATAATTTGTTTGATCGTTTACAGTTTGTGTCGATTGAAAATTGATTCATGAAAATGATTTCATTGGTTTTGAATTGTCCAAATGATTCTGTCTGCTCCAAATTGGTAATAACAAGTGTTGAACATATTGCATGTATCTCTGTTACCATTCGGTTGAACACGATTTCTGTCTGTTTCAAATTGGCATAAAGATTTGGTTACTTTTGGCATGAGCGATTTGCTTTGTGTTGATTTAATGATTAATGATTTGGTTTAATAATTCGAATACATTTATGTTAGTTTTGGATTGATTAAAAATGATTTTGTTTGCAAATTAGACCAGCTACAGAATCATGAGATTTTATAGCTAGTCTTAAAATTTAGATTTTTGCTAGTTTTACAAATAAAATATCATCTAAACTTGTCTATTCTTGTCCACTTTCAGGTGCATACGAATTTCAATGACCAATTGGATATGCTGTGGCTATTTAGGAGATACTTTTGTGATATAGTTTTGTTATAGGTTGTTAGCTTTAGTCAGAAATAGAGACTTGGGAGATTGTTCCCAGATTTTTTGTAAACTGTTTTGATAATTCCCACATGGATGTTTTACCCTGTGATCTTTAAATACTTGTTATTTTTTGTAATGGACCCATTATCGATTGTGGGGAGAACAAGACTATGGATTTATAATGATTCAGACTGGGATGAAAGTTGATGTCTTATAACAGCTTTAGCTTTCAATATATCAAACTTTTATTTCAAGTTTTCTTCATATCAGTTTGCAATCAATTATCGACTACTTTAGCTATCATGATTCATTGCATGTTGATGTGATTTGGTTTATGTGTTTTCCATATCTGATGTCTCTTATTTCTTGTAGCACAACAATTACTCTGTTTCGATTTGATGAGTAAAGATTTATCTTCCCCATTAAATGAATCATTTTGTACAAATCTTCACATACAGGTTTATCTAATTGTGATGATTTGTAAATCATAAGATTGTTGTCAATTTTATGTCTTGTTTGTTCTGTTATTGATATTCAAAGAGCACTGTTGCTTCTGGTTTACAAGAAGCTTGCAGAGAATCTGGTGCGGGTTTCCTCCCATCGAACAACTGAACTAGATCCTTTACACAGGACAAATTGGATAGCGTTATTACAGTTTAGTTTATTAGTGTTATTTA
Source organism: Picea engelmannii (assembly GCA_009831015.1). Classification (NCBI taxonomy): domain Eukaryota; kingdom Viridiplantae; phylum Streptophyta; class Pinopsida; order Pinales; family Pinaceae; genus Picea; species Picea engelmannii. Next base: position 31,637 of record ML829798.1, read on the forward strand.
AGTAGTTTAGATAGATATATATAAAGTTCAGATTTATAGTACAAATTATTATTTTAATTGCTTAGCTTAGATAGTTATAATTTTAGTTTTTTTTCATGAAATTATAAAAAAAAAAAAAAAAAAAAATAGTTTTGTTGTCATAGGACAACTTACAAATGATTTTTGTAGGTTTTCATTTACAAATCTGTAATCTATGAATGCTTGCACATTTTTTATTAAGATTTAACTCTGTTGATAATTGAGCATTTAGTTTCATAGAATTATTGTTGTATAGTATAAACAATAGGCTGTATATATATATATATATTAGATTTGTTTATTAGTTTGCTTTAATTGTTGTTTTCATTTAGATTAGTTCTTTTAATTAGTTTCTTTTGTTTTCCTAGGACTTAGATCGGCCAACAGAGCCGCTAAACCCGTCAGGGTAGATCATCCCAAATGGCTTGGGTTATTTAGACAACCCCAGACCGGATCCACTCTTCCAGTTGGCGAGCGTTCATTTTCGCCCGTCAACAGGTGGAAAAAGCACATTTAGATTGTTTCAGGAAAATTTGGTGCTAAGAGAGTAGATGGATAACTCGATCCACATGGACAAGATGGTCTGTCGAGGTTTTTCTATAGATGAGGATGTCATCAAAGAAAACTAAGACAAAATGACAGAGAAAAGGATAGAAGACATGATTCATGAGGCTTTGGAAGGTGGAGGGGGCATTACACAAGACAAAGGGCATGACCAAAAACTCATAGTGGCCCTCATGAGTTCTAAAGGAAGTCTTGTGAATGTCTGCCTCTTTCATACGTATCTGGTGGTAGCCAGAATGAAGATCAAGTTTAGTAGAGAACTGGGCACCACTCAATTCATCCAAGAGGTCATCAATGACATGGATAGGAAATTTGTCATCAATGGTAAGTTTGTTGAGGGCATGAAATTCAGGACACATTCGCCAAGAACCTTCTTTCTTCGGGACCATGACCATAGGGGAAGAATAGGGGCTCGTATTGTTAAGCCCTAATATTGGCTCATTACCCCTTAATTGGGGAATATTATATTAGTAATGTTATTTTATTTATGTCGGCTTTAGGCCATTAGTTGTAATTATACCTCCTAGTCTCCTATATATACCAAGGAGACATTTTCATTTTGAATCATCTTGTAGTTGAACATTTAAGTGGGGTAAAAGAAGGTTGCCCCTCAAAGAGGCTTATTATCTGAAATTATCTCTTTTTCAAGGCCATGAGTTCTTTTTCTAAGGATTTTCTATGCTATATTGATATTTGATTCTTAACATATGGTATCAGAGCTCAAGGTCTTGGGGTTTTGCTGCTACATCTGAGACACCTTGGAATTTTCTCTATAACTTTTTTTCTACAATGTTTCAGAAGGAACGGATTCAAGGATATTTAGTAGATGGATCAAGGTACTTTGGGTTCAATATTCAGCTCCTGAGGACTTATACTTTCGGAGATACAGTCTCTACAAGATAGGGTTTTGGAATCATCTTGAACTGAGTCATTGCGGAATTTTTTCTATAATTTTTTTTTTGTAACGTTTCAGACCCTGAACTCCAAAGGATATTTACATAAATTAGTAAGGTATCAGTGGTAAAATTTTTATCTTTTGGGTCATCTTAAATTTGTAGATACACCCTATTTAAGATAGGGTATATGACTAGTCCTATTGACTAGTCTCAAGAAGGTGTTCCAGGTAAAACAATCATAACTTCTTTCTCGAGTATCCAAATTGTGCGGGACTGGTTTCATTGGATCATGGACAGTCTGTAGTATTTTTTGTCATAATTTTATATCAATTATTTTGTGCGGGGCACACTATACAAGTGAGATCTCCTGGAAAGGCCAAAAATCGACAAGTTGTGGGGAAGTTACCGTAAATTCCACTTGGTACATCCAATTTTGATTAGACCTATGGCATTGCAGAGAAGAGAGATCAGAGAAATACATAAAAGAAAGTTTCATACCCAGAAGGGCCAAAAATTGGGAGATACAACAGAAGAACTATTGTCTAGCAGAACCACCTCAAAATCAAGGTTCAAAAGTGATACTTGGCCAACATGCCACACAAAAAGGGACCTTCTACACCCAATAAGCCTCCAAAAAATCCTACTTGGACTCTTGATGAAGGTGAAGAAATGTGTAGGGACATAAATGATTTACAAAATAAGATAGTAACAAAAGATGAACTACAAGAGATGATGGAGGGTTTAAAAGGGGAGATCATGGAAGT
>ML829798.1:46591-57256 GCA_009831015.1 Picea engelmannii
TATTATATATATATATATAACTATTATATATATGGTACAAAATACATTGATAATGATGATTAAGATATGCATATGAATGTCAAATGTATGTGTTTTAATTTGAGTAGAGCGTAACTTTCTACGTTTTACATTTTCATCATATATGAGACGTTAAATCGATTTTTACATCCCACCATCTCTTGCGTGAAAAACTACATACAATGAACATTTCTAGAAAGTGCCAACATAATGTTGATTTTTTTTTCTTAATTATAGAAAGTGCCAAGAGAATGTTGAAATTTTTCTTAATAATTAAAATGTTGTGTTTTAGAAATTTTTTAAAATAATAATAGTACATTATAAGTATTTAATAAACAACCAACATATCTACCCTGAAGGCAACAAAATTCAAGGCAATTTTATGTTTATGTGAGGATACTAAATTAATGAGGATGTGATTGATTGGTCTTCTTCAAAATAAAGTAAGGAAAATGATATGTAAAGCAACCTCTATTAATCCCTAATTGAATTGTAGAAAGGGTTATGTGCATGATAATGAGGTTTGAAATTAAGAAAGTATTCATTGTATGGTAAGGGGTGTTTTTTATTAAATGATGTTGGTTATTAAGAGATGATATATTAGCGTAGAATTATCTTAATTCGAGATTTATCAAGTATTTATTTATTTTTTAATTTAAAATGGATTTAGGCTTGTTATAATCTGGTTTAATTTGGTAAAATTCAGAACTCAAAACATATGCAGATATAAATATGTTAAAATACAATTTTGATCATTGTTAAGATATTTATATTTATAATGGAACAAAGAGAATAGGAATGGAGAGCCAAAGCTATGCATCTCGTGGAGGCTAGGGTTTACCCTAGCTGCAGTCTGTCTCAACTGTCAACAATCCTGAACCAATCGTTGCCAAGCTTGAAGTAGTCATCCTAAAATCACCCCTATTTTATGGTAGTCACCCTAGATGAGTTTGATTCGTATTAAGACACAACATATCCATTGCTCATCATGGACACACCATTCAATCTTGAGGAGGAGGCCTTTATTTCCATGATTAGATTTTTGAAATCAATGAGTGAGAAGCACCCAATGAAGAACAAGTTTGCGAAAAATGTAGAAGCCATCTTGATTTAGGTGGATATTGGTTGCCACCCACCTATTCCAACTGGCTCCTCTTGTCCGTTTTTGTTCAACACGTTCTTCTGTACTTCTTTGTAATTGTTGGTTCTACACTTTTTGTGTTATCTGAAGCCCTACACATCCTCTAGGTGGATACTGGTGGCCTTTTGCCTAATCCAACTAGCTTATTTTGTATGTTTTCATGTCAGCACATCTTGTTGTACTTCCAGGGCCATTTTGGGGCCCTAAACATTGTGTTTTTGGCTCGCTACAGTCAAACTATAGATAGAGTCTTATTTTGACAGAGGAATGTGTATTTCTCTTAAATACCTTTCCAATGGGCTATCACATGCCTAAAACGGAGGCCAAATGCAAAAGTTACGACCCCAGGAAGTTGGGGTACCAACTTACCCATAGGGACCCACATAACTTTTGGTGTTTCACCTTCTAGGGTTAGGTTTTTGGATGTCTAGGGTTTTGGCATTCATGATTAATATCAAAAAGGCCTCCAGAGCCTCATTGTAATCATTCTTCTCAGACGAATGTGCGTAGCAGCCACATCTCTTCTCAAAGATAACTACCACCATTCGAGCAAGTGTTTCAATTCTACAGTTTTGCAGTTTCAACCTATTTCATTTATTTAATAGAATATATTTTTCACTGGATATATATGTTATTCTTCATATCTCTATGTTTATTGTATTCAGTCTGTAATCAGTTTGTTCTGCTCCTAAATATGGATCAATGGTATCAGAGCGGTATGCTCTTCATTTATTTTTCTTCGTGCATGTCCCCAACAAGATCTGGGTACAAGAAGTTGGGACTCAAACCAATCGATTTGTTGTATATTCGGTTGCGTCGATATCGACAACAACCCATGGGGGAAAAAAAGAAACATGATGGAGTAGGAGATCATATTAAAATGTTTCTTGAGGAAGCCCTCGCACAACAAAGGAACGAAATTATGGACAACTTTGTACAGAACCTTCGACGACTACCCACAGGAGAATCATCTTCATCAAGCGGCCATGCAACCCCATTCAAGGTACAAATAAATTTTGATATTCCATTATTTGAAGGACTGATAGATGCGGATCTTGTAGATAAATGGTTGAATCTTCTCAAAGGGTATTTTTCAGTCCACAATTTTTTTGATAGGGAAAAAATTACTTTTTCACTCCTCAAGGTCGTCCCCAATGTTAAGGGTTGGTGGGATACTTACTTTGAGAAAAGGGTCATAGAGGAATCTGCAATATTTATGGTGGCCCCTAAATGATATTCCTTCTGGGACTCCATTAAAGAATAATACTACCTTTTTGGAAGCTATGAGGACCAATATACCAGATGGACCACCCTGCGTCAAGAAAGGGACCAGACAGTACCATATTTCACCAATATTTTCCATACCATGTGCACCAAATTGAGTATCAAAGACTCTAAGTGTCATTTGGTGCTCAAATATCGTGGTTATTTGCACATATACAGTCAAACATAAATGAAGTTTCTGGACATTGCCTCATTGGGCACGATTTATAGATACGTTGTCAAGATCGAGCAAAAATTTAAGTAGGAGAGGTGAGATTTTGGATCTGCAAACTCCTCACAGCTGAAGTAGGGAGAAGGCGGGCCCAACCCACATAGCAAGGGACTGATATGGGATGGCCACTCTCAGGACAATCAGTCCAAGCCGCAACATAAGAAGGGAAATGAGAAGATGAAGGAGGACATGGGAAAATGGTGTGAGTACCAAAAAATCCCTTGGCACAACACTGAAGAATGTCACTCCAAGTAGTCACTCATGGTCGAGATGAAGGCTTCCAAGTCGGAGAACGATTCTGATTCTGAATCAAATCCCGAAGGAGGGAAGAGGATTATTGATGTTGAACCCAGTTCCACTATCGCTACCACCAAAATAAGACCAAGAGAACCAGAAGAACTAGGGGAAGGGGAACACCTCTTTCACTCACAGATGTGGGTAAAGGGGGCTCCGATTCATTTAATTGTCGATATTGGTAGTCAGAAAAACCCGATTTTAGCAGAGGTCATCAAGCAGTTGGACTTGCCAACGACACTGTACCCGCAACCCTACACCATCGGCTAGCTTCACCAAGGAAGAGATCTCCATGTCATCCAACAATGTCGTCTACCCTATGGCATCAAGCCTTTCAAAGATGAGGTATTGTGTGATATTTCCCCCCTTGAAGTTTGTGATGCTATTTTAGGACAACCATATTTGTGGAAGCGCCATGTTGTGTATGAGTCTATAACCCAGAGTGTTATTATTACTTTGGGTAGACAATTGTACAGGATACTTGAGGTAGCACCACCTACCGCTATTTCTTTAATCTCTACTAAGCAATGCAGTAAGGTCATTTCATAGACCAGGAAGTTCGTCTTCTTTGTGATCTATGCTCACAATAAGAAGAAGTTCATTGCCACATATGTGGCCTCTACACAGAGCCTCTCTTTCAAGAAAAATCAAGTGGACAGGATCGCGGAAGAATACAGAGACATCTTCTCCTCACCCACCGAGGTACCGACGCACTGCCAATTCAAGCATCCAATTGATCTGACCCCCGATGCGATTCTACCTAATGGACCAGTCTATCGTCGCTTGTTGATGGAGAATGACGAAATTAGACTCAGATCCAAGAGCTTCTTCAAAAGGGGCACATCATACCCAACTCCTCCCCTTGCGGAATCCCTATTGTAATGGTGAAGAAGAATGACGAGAATTGGCGACTCTGCATTGATTATAGAGCCTTAAACAAAATCACAATCAGGAACCGATACCCAATTCCCAGGATTGATGACATTCTTAACCAACTCAAGGGGGACAAGTTCTTCAACAAGATTGACCTAAATTATGGCTACCACCAGGTTCCCATCGAACCAACTGATGTATGGAAGACAACCTTCAAATCTAAAGAAGGTCTCTTCGAATGGTTGGTCATGCCATTTGGCTTAACAAATGTACCATCCACTTTCATGAGGTTGATGGATGATTTATTGCGACCCTTCACCAACTCCTTTGTGTTGGTATATTTGGATGACATCCTCATCTTTAGAGAACTTGGGAGGAGCACATGCGGTAGATTCAGCAGGTTTTGAGCACCTTGCAACAACACAAGCTATATGCCAACTTGGAAAAATGCTCTTTTGGCATGAACATGGTCCAATACTTGGGCTACATTTTTTATGAGCATGGGGCACATGTTGATCCAGCTAAAATCCAAGTCATCCATGACTGGCCAACCCCGACCACACTAACTGAGCTCCGAAGCTTCTTGGGACTGGCCTACTTCTATCGACAGTTCGTGTTGGGATTCTCCCACATTGCATGGGCCCTTAGCCAGGTGACCAAGGGAAGTGGAAGGAAAAAACAATTGTGGGGGAAGGAACAACAATGAGCATTTGATGATCTGAAGCATCGCTTGTGCTCATCTCTAGTACTCTCCTTGTTCGATCTGCAACAACCATTCGATATTGAGACCGATGCATCTGACTATGTTGTAGGCATAATTCTCACTCAACATGACCATCTGGTGGCATACCATAGTGAGACACTCTCAGATACTGTTCGTAAATACCCCACCTATGACAAGGAAATGTATTCCATTGTATAAGCCTATTTTCAATGGAAATATTACAATCTGGGAAAGGAGACGATCATCCACACTAATCACAAGCCTCTGCAGTTCATACAGACACAGGGGAAATTGCAAAAAAACCACCATCATAATTGGTCCACCTACTTGCAACAATTCCATCTCAACATCAAGTATAAGATAGGGATCTCAAATCGTGTCGTTGACTACCTCATTCGACCTCCTGTGACTGCACTCACCACTGTGCTCCATTCCTGTGGACATGAGGCATCTGCGTGGCCCCAACTTTATCAGCAAGATTCGGACTTCACCACCACCTATCAGCCCTTGGGTACATGTGCAATTGTCACTGATTTTTACATTTAGGATGGTCTATCATGCCATTTGGGCCATCTCTGTGTTCCTACAAGAGAGCGTGCAAAGTTGATCTGGGAAGCCCACTACAGTGGGATGGAAGGACATTTTGGCATGGAGAAAACTATGGTCGTTCTTCATAAACATTTTTATTGGCCAAAACTTCGACAGGATGTCGGCAAGTATATCAAATCTTGCATTGTCTGTGGCATTTCTAAGCCAACCATCAAGAAGCAAGGCTTATACACCCCTCTTCCTATTCACGAGAAGCCTTGGGAATCTGTCTCAATGGATTACATCTTTGGCCTTTCATCCACCAAGCAAGGAAATGACTGCGTATTTGTGGTCAATCAGTTTTCAAAGATGGCCATCCTCAGATCCTACAAGAAGACTATCACAGTGGCAGATAATGCCAAGATCTTCTTCGAACGAATGTGGGTCCATTTTTGGATATCACAAACCATCATCTCCGACTGGGACAACAGGTTCCTCAACACATTTTGGTCGATTTTCTGGTCACTGTTGGACAACAAGCTCAGTAAATCCACTTCTTTCCACCCCCAAACAGATGACCACACAGAGGTTGTCAATCGGATGATTGTGCACATCTTACGCATATAAAACTCTAAGCATCCATGTACATGGGATGGGAGTCTCCCCTATGTTCAACACAATTACAACATGGCTCTCCATAGTTCCATCGGCCATAGCCCATTTCAGGTGGGGTTGGGATTCCAACCCTTGGGTCCCATGGATGTTGCACTACCTCTTTCCACCACACAGAAAAAATATTCCCACGTTCAGTTTGAGATCGACAAGCCACTAGATTCATTGAGCGGATTCATCACATCTGCCAACAGGTCCATGAGATTTTGCAAAAATCCAATGCTAAGTACACGCAACACCATGATCAACATAGGGTACCGCACCAGTTTTAGGTTGGTGACAAAGTCTGGTTACATTTGCAGAAGGAGAATCTCATAGGCCCTATCGGAAGCTTTGCCCACTTCACTATGGGCCTTACACTATCACCAAGGTTGTGGGTAGCAATGATTTTGAGCTCAACACTCCACCCTTCCTTAGCTTGCACCTGGTGTTCAATGTGGACCTCCTTCAGCCATATTTTCCACCATTATTGGACACCTTGGAGATCTCAAAACAACTGACACCAACAGAGCTGAACCCTGACTACATGGAAAAAGCATCCACTGATCAGATAGTGGACACACATGTCAATGGCACTCACCAACAGAGGATCCATCTTTTCCTGGTTGTCAGGGTAGGGAAACTCCTACACCAAGGCAAGTGGCTCACCCAGGGCCAAATCCAGCAAAAATTTTCTCACCTGATGGGGGAAATCAACGCAATGGAGACCATTTCTTCCTAAGGGAGGAGGATTGATCTAGGTGGATATTGGTGGCCACCCACCTATTCCAACTGGCTCCTCTTGTCTATTTTTGTTCAACACATTCTTCTGTACTTATTTGTAATTGTGGGTTCTACACTTTTGGGGTTGTCTAAATCCCTACACATCCTTCAGTTGGATACTGGTGGCCTCTCGCCTAATCCAACTAGCTTATTTTGTATGTTTTCATGTCAACACATCTTGTTGTACTTCTAGGGTCATTTGGGGGCCCTGCACATTGTTTTTTTGGCTTGCCACAATCAAAATGTAGATGAAGTCCTAGTCTAATGAAATAATGTGTATTTATCTGAAATACCTTTCCAATGGGATATCACGTACCTAAAACAGAGGCCGTATGGAGAAGTTACAACCCCGAGAAGTTGAGGTACCAACTTACCCATAGGGGCCCACATGACTTTTGACATTTCACCTTCTAGGGTTAGGTTTTTTGATGTCTAGAGTTTTCAAATTCATGAGTAACATAAAAAAGGAATATGGAGCTTCATTGTGATCATTCTTCTTAGATAGATGTGCGTTGCAACCACATCTCTTCTCAGAGATAACTACCACCATTCGAGAAAGTGTTTCAGTTCTGTAGTTTTATAGTTTCAGCCTATTTCATTTATTTAATATAAGATATTGTTCATTGGATATATGTGTTATTCTTCATACCTCTGTGTTTATTGTATTCAGTCTGTAATCAGTTCGTTCCGCTCCTAAATCTGGATCACATACCAAAGATGGAAATTGTGTCTCCAAAACAAAAAAGCAAATCCATTCTTCTACACGAGAAAAAATTAATTGAAAAGTTCATAGGCCTTTGGCCTAGTCCTTGAGTAGTCCAGGCATGGATCATAGAACATTGGGATGTTCCAGGTAATATCTCTAGTTTTTAGTGTGGCAAAGTGTTATAGTCCAAAAATTCCCTACCTATGCATACATGGCATTGGCCTTTCCATTTACACAATTTTCCAAATTATTGTTGAGGCTCCTTCTTTAAAAAACTATTTTTTGGGACATGTACGTGCCCTACTGAACTATATCCCACGTACACACGCGAGATGCATACTAGTTAGCCCACGTACATACACGAGATGCATGCTAGACAACCTGTGTTTACCTCCAAAAGTTGCAAAAAATATATAATTGCAAGGAATTCGACGGAGTTTACGGGCTATCAAAGGTTTCCCAACAATTTCACCCATTGTATCTCGTCCCCAAACCGAATGACCATATTTTGCTCATATAAAAAGAGGTATTGGGGTCCCATTTACAACAACAAGCAAGAGAATAAGTAAACTCTTCTAAAATCCCTTCCCCTTCCTAGCCCAAGTTTTGCAGCCCTTTTTGAGATTTGGCCTCAACATTCCCCTCCAGCCCTTTCTCCTTATACAACCCTTTCCCTTTTCCCAAGAGATCAATTGGTTGTAAGAGGCAAGCATGGGAATGATGCACTTGGAGAAACAATAGAGGAGCCCAAACCTAGTTTGCAGAGCATTAGCCAAAGAAGATTGTAATATTTTTTATCTTCATATTGAATAAAAGAGTTCCTTCCTGTCCCAAACATTGTGTTTATTTGCTTTCATTTGATTTATGCACTTATATCTATATCTGAACATTAACAGTGATAAGTAGAGATCGAATATCGTGTAGCATTGTTTTCCTAAGTTTTTGCAAGTCATGTTTGAGAGGAGACCAACAATCAAGAAAGCTGCAAAGGTGAAAGAGGTCTACACCGACCAAAAGGACCTAAGGTACACCTACTTTCCTCTTTCTTGTCATTTAAGTTTAGATAGTTTTGGGGTAGCTTATGAATAGAGTTGTCTTTTAAGGGAAGTCAGTGATATGCCTGTACCTCGACCAAATATAGTAATAGGGGGATTTTCCTTACTAGCACAAAGGTTTATTTATTTTTTTATTTAGTAGCAAGGAGGAGAGAGATCTGATTTTTAGATTGGGTCCCTATTTCCTATTTCATGGGATCCAATGGTATGTTTCTCTCCCATTGAACCCTTGATTTTGATCTAGACATGAAAATCTCAACTGTCCTTGTTTGGGGTTAGGGGATCACACCTCCCCATAATATTCTTGGATGAATCCTCTCTTAAATTCATTGAAGACAAGTTGGGATGTTATATTGACCAAGCTAAGACAAAATGAAATATTTATTCTTGTGCTAGAATTTGCATGGAAATGGATCTAGAGAAGGGACTTTCATAGGCAACACAACTAACTATTGAGGGTTGAATTCATCTGCAAGCCATCGATTACGAGCATATCCCTTTCAAATGCAGCTCCTGCCATGAGTATGAACACTTTGGAAAAAGTTGAGCAAGAATCCAAAAAACACAACACCTTTTGAAGCATCCTCTAACTTCTCAAAAAAATAACGAACATGCATATTTCAATATCCAGAAGGTGCAAGAAGCAACAACCCAAGGAGTCATGGAATACAAAAATACCTTAGTCTCACTAGTCAAACCCCTCCAACAACAAATTCGAAGTTATAGAATATCCAGATGAAGAAAAATAGGACAAGGACGAGATAGATCCTCCAAAGACTCATTTAGATTACAAATTTCGATCATCTCCTAAGATCCAAGTGGAATCAAAGAACACAGTACCAAAAAACACAAAAGGGAGACATCTTTGGTTTGAATAACAACTCCCCTAGAAAAGGAATTGGAAGCAGAAGAGGAGTCAGAGGAAGAAAATGAGGAAGAGGAGAAATTGATGGACAAAGAGGAAGATGCAAAGGTGGATGAGAAGCATGAATTTGAAGCTCATAGTTCCCCTTCCTTTGTAGAAATACTAAAGAAATACTTACGTCCCTCTCTTCTGGTAATAAAGAGAAGGAAATCAACTCGAGAAAGAAGAGAGAAAGCGGTGGAATTAAATATTTTCCTAGATTATCAACAAAAATTAGACTCTACCTTGTTTAATGGGGGAGATATCATCAAAAGTGATAGTCATGTTTAATTTTTGCATTATTTTATGCAAGCAATATGTTAAAATTACTCTTGTACTAAGGAAACATTAAATTTAGTTGTTGTAGGAAAAATTGTTGGATCACTTCCTTTCATCTCTTTGTCGGGAGGAGGATTTCTCTACAAGCTAGTCTCATGTATGAAATTACAGGACTACAATAATTTATTATTGTTGTTTAGCTACGCTACATATTTTTTCAATATAATATTTCCTAGTTTTGGTTAAAAAATAAAAAATAAAATTATTTTTGCATTGTTACCATATTTATATGTAAATATCATATCTATAGAATTCCTTTTTGTGTAAATATCTCTCTCTTTTTCTCTCTATATAGTAGTTAGGTGTAGATATCAAATTTCTCTCTGTCATATATAGAAATATTTGTATTTCCATTTGTATCTATATTTGGCTAACATATAGTATTATTATTATTATTTGTTATAAGTATTATATTTTTTTAAGAAAATATGATGATATAAGTGTTACCCACATGATAAACAACTATATCATATTCGACTATAGATGCACCTAGCTACTCCTAGTACAATAATTTGTGACATACAAATTATCTTGTCATTGCCTTTTTTATTTTACATGTAGGTATTATATGTAAAACAATGAAGGGAGGGAGGTATAACTCCCATTTAGAACATATAGGATTTTTTTAGAAAGGAGAAAATTAAGAAATCCCATGCTCTATGAAATAATCATTTTACATTGCCTTATCCAGGCCAGCTCGGGTGCGGATCTTAATCACTCTGTCAGAAGGGATGTATATGTATGTTCTGAACCAAATGAAACGACTCTGTAAAAAAGTATGTACGTTGAGTTTCTAGACTATATATGTAGGTATGCTATGTGAAACAATGGAGGGAGGGAGGTATAATTCTCCTTTGGAACATATAGAATTTTCTCAAAAAGTGGAAAATTGAGAAATGACATACTCTATAAAATAATGGAAGGGTGGAGTTGTAATACCCTCAATATTTTGAAATTTTTTGTGGTTACCCAGTGATTTCTCTCAAGCACTAGGAAAGGAAAAATAAATGGTTGTGAGAGATTTGTTTTATTGTGTGATCCTTTTCAGGTACCATAGGAAAATGATAAACCATTGATCATTGTGAGGGAAAATTGATCATTTTGAGAGAGTTGTTGTTATGTGAATATTTTCAAGTACCATGTGGGGCAACATT
>ML829799.1:11964-28054 GCA_009831015.1 Picea engelmannii
AGGACCATATAGAGAGAATGGAGGGATGAGTGCCCAGAGCTTTGTCTACATTGGTTTATTAATCTCATCTATATATGTAGGTAATTATTCCTATTTATTTTTTAATTTTTTCTTCTTGCATTTCATTCTTCTCCAGAGGATGATGGATATTTCTTCTAATTACTGTTTTGGATGGTTGGGTTGAAGCTTCTATATTAACCATTTCATGCTAACTCAGAGGGTCTTCCTACTCATTCTCTTCCTTGCCAAAGGAGATAAGGGGGGGTGGAACTACTTGGACTATCATTGGTCCTTTTGACAATGGCCTAGCATTTCTTTTTTCAAAGGATTCAATTGCGACAGTTCCTAGAATCACAAATCTATTTTCAGAGGAAGAAGGAAAATTTTCAATGGATTCATAGTTTTGGTATTGGATTACCTTATGTGCATCTCTATTTTTTGTCGATGGGATTGTTGGGATTGTGTTTTTAGTTTGCGTTGAAGTTTGAGTGAGTCCTTTGTTTTTTTTTTCATTTTTCCTTAAATGTGTTTCCACCCTTCTTCTTGTTCTAATGTCCCCTAAAGTTCTCGAGGCTTCTTGGGACAATTTTTGGTGAAATGTCCATATTTTTGGCACGATATACATGTAAATAGTGTTTCTTCATAATCCACCTGCTGAATGAAATAATAATTGTCCAACGATAGTTTAATATCCTCTGGGATTCAATTTTCTAAATCAATCTCAGCACAAATCCTAGCACATGTGGATATTGGTGGCTTTGGATATGCTTTGTGTATATATTTTCCAATCACATCTCCTATAGTCTTTAGGGCATCGTTCCCCTAGCAGTGTAGAGGGAGTTGTGGGATATGAACCCATACATGAACTATGGATGTGATATCAAATTTGAGATCGAAATATGGAGTCCATCAATTAAGATACATACCTCTTGTTCCATTAAAATAGGGGCCACTTCTGAAAATTAAATTTCAATCTTTTCTTAATTCAAAGAGAAACATGTAATACCCATTTCTAAAAAGTAAGTGATTGACTCACTCTCTAATTAAGGGTCTCCAATTCCAAGTGATCCAATATTCCATTTTCCTTAGAGAGGGATAGAGACCATTAAATTTTCCAGCAGGAAATTTTATGAAAATTTTAAGGCCTTACATATTGCAGACACTTGAGGGAGGAAAAACTTCTGGAACTTGATCCACTTTCTTAACAAATTTATCCTGGGTAGGTATAGAAACGGGACAAGAAGATGAATCGGGAAAGTTATTGAAGGAAACAACAACAAAGGAGAAATTAGGAGGAGGACCGAACCCTCCTCCTACCATGGAGATAACCTGAATGATTGATCAAGAAACAAAATTGATCCAAAATAGGGTTTGATATGCATAAATAAGTATTTATTTATTATATTTAGATTTCATTTATTGTCTAGTTTAAAATTCACTCTTATCGTCGTCATCATCATCATTAACGTGTTTATGAAAAATTTAAAAGGAAAAAAATATATTAATATGAAAAACATGATTTCACCATCTACTTGTTAAGTTCCATTATTTTAAATTTTCAATTTCAAAGTAAAACAATGAAAAATATAATTGTGTCTATGTGTGTGCACGCACACACACACCCACTTATTTTGAATGATAAGGGAGATTCATTCTTTATTTTTATTTTAAAAAATATTTTGATAAGCGTAATTTTATTTTTTCCTTTGACAAGGTAATGAGTTTTATTTTTTTTAATTTGTATGAGGAGGCGTAACTTTAATATTCACTTGGATAGAGTAACGGATCTTTTAATTTTATTTGTAAGATAGTTGAGATTCCTTTAGTCTCATCTTCCATCTTAATCCATGTGCTCCTTTTATTTTCCTCCACCCTAAATATCACAAGTAGTCATATGGGGATTTAAATGCATAATTAGTCATTTCATCACTCTTGTACCTTGTTGCTTCAATTACTCATTGGAATCCATTAGTTTTGAGGAACCTTTTCCTTTTCACTAAAAAAAATATTTCATATTTACATGATCATTATGTCAAATTCATAACCTACAATAGATTTCAAAACTTTCAACTAAAAGGCATCAATGTCCATGACTCCAAACTTGATATTTTAGTGCTTTGACCTTTAGTTAGATGGTATAGGAATATGAAGCGGCATACAATCCTTTTAAGAGAGCCATATTTAGTAGGGAAATGAATATGCCATTGGATGTAATTAAATACCTCCAAAATAATGACCATGGATTAAGGTGGAGGATAACCATGGAAAGAAGAACTTGAACCATTTATACATGATTATTGATGTAAATCATTCCACATTTGTTAGGATCCAATGTATTAAAAATGACAAAAGATCAATGAATACAATCCACTTTGAGGGGGAAGCTTTCCTTTACAATATATCCAATTCAAAATACAATATGAGATGTGACAATATGATCCTAAGACTATGTGTCGTTGATAATAATTGAATATCTAGGGATTAATAAGGGGTTTTACACATAAAAAAGGTTATTTTTATAGGTCTTAACATGTTTGTCCCCTTCAAAAAAGTGTTTTCATCGACACCTGACTAACAATGAGTGTTTCTACGTGAGGAACTCATATTCCCATGTTTTCTCTTCCATTAGTAGGTTCTTCCATTTGACAAGGTACTATGTGATTGGTTTATTTCTCATATACTTAATCCTTGTTTCAAGGATTGTTTCTAGTTCTAGTATAATTTTTCCTTCTTCATTAATATTTGGTAAAATAGTTTGGACTCAAATCTTTTTGTTGATTACCTTCTTTAAGAAAGAAAAATGGAAGACTGGATGTACACGTGAATATGGAGAAAACTCCAATTTGTAATCTAAACTTCCAATCCTTTGCAGAACTTTATAGGTTCCATAATATTTGAGTGCTAATTTAGTGTCCTTATTTGATTTCTTGAGAGACATATGTTTATATGGTTGTAGCCTCAGAAATACCCAATACCCCACTTCAAATTCCATTTCACTATGATGTTGATATGCTTGTTATTTCATCCTATTTTGTGTCATAACCAAGTTGTCCTTCAATAGTTTCAAAACCTGTTATTGGTTCCCTATGTTTTCCTCCATTGCTTGAACCTTTGTATTCTCTTTCAATGGTGATGCAATGGATGGAGGGTGATATCCATAAAGTGCCAGAAATGGGGAATTTTTTATGAAGTATGGAAGGATGTTTTGTACCACCATTCCACCAAGGTAAACCACTTGACCCATTGTATCTATTTATCGGATGAAAAACAAGGAAGATATACTCATAGTCATTTATTCACAATCTCAGTTTTCCAATCGGATTGAGGGTGGTAAGATGAGTTGTGAGACAATTAAGTATCCAAATAAGAAAATAATTTAGTCCAAAAATGTCTAGTGAAAATCAGATCTCTATCACTTAGAATAATATTGGGTACTCCATGTATATTTTGAATTTTTTCCATGAATGTTGCGGCTACTGTACTTTCTTCAAAAGGATGAAAAAGAGAGAAAAATTGGGAATACTTTGACAGTCAATCCACTACTACCATGATGGTAGTCTTTCCTTCAGATTTGGGTAAACCTGTAATGAAATCGATTGAAACTTCTTCCCAATGTTGACTTTGTATAGGTAATGGTTGTAAGAGACCTAGAGTCTTCATTGTTTCTCCCTTATTCTTTTGGTAGACTAAACACTCATACGCAAAATTTTGAACATCGGTTTTAATAATTTCCCAAAAACAATCCTTCTTGATCCTATGATATGCTTTCAAGAATCCTAAATGTCCTCCTATAGGATAAGTGTGCAATTCCATAAGGACCTTCTGTTTTAGTTGTGAATTATTACATAAATATAGGTGATCATTAAAACATAGAAAATCATTCTTCCATACAAAATTATCAAATAAACTAGAATCTGCATGTAGTTGTTGAATGATCTTTCATACCTCTTGATCTTGCTTCCATTTTATCCTTGCTTCTTCCACCCAATCAGATTGCAACATAGAAATAACACATAGTCAACCTTATGGTTATTCTTCTTTCCTTGAAAGGCCATCTTCCACAACATTATGTTTTTCCTTTTTGTAAATAATTTGATATATCCTTGTATCTTGAGGTTTTTTGGAGTACTGATGTCAGCCAATGCACAACAAGATATTGTTGGGGTAGTCTTTTATATATCTGTATCTTGTGGCAGTTCCTATTCTTGATCTTCTTCCTCTTCAAAGTCTATGTAGAATAATTTATTCTCATCGCATTTATGCCCCTTAATGTACTTTATATCACAATTTAAACAGTCATTTTTCTCTTATTTCATCCATTTGTTGAGGTGTCAACCTTGTTAGTTGAGGTATGCTTTTCTTGTGAACCCCAAAATGATCTTCACTTCCTATGTATGCTCCAATGGAGACTTGTGTGTAGCCTTATTTTTGGGTGGAATATGGTGAGCAAATTGCATAGCTTCCATAATATTTGTAGGATGTATTAAGAAAATCTCATGTTTAATGTCTTGTCTTAATCCACCCATGTAAGCTTCCAACAAATTTTCATCACTTATATCATCCACCCTTGTGGCCAATACTTGAAATTCTAAATTATAATCTTCAATATCACCTAATTTCTTGATTCTTATCAATTGACTGAAGTCATCATGTTCCTGCACATTCCCATATTTTTCTTCTAAGTCTATTGTAAATAAACCTCAATTATAATGATAAAGAGGGGCCTTCCTTTTAACTACCCATTGATACCATTAATATGGTTTTATCTCAAAATCCAAGGTTGTTATGTGGATCCTTTTCTTATCATCCATAATATTATGCAATTAAAAATATTTCTCTCTTTGGTTCACCTAGGTAAAAACCTCTATTCCATCAATCTTATTTAATTCGATCTTGTGAAAGTTGAATTTATGACCCCCACCATAATTAACTCCACTATTAGAGTTAAGTCCACTAGAAAATTGCTTATTATCAACATGTTGTTCAATCAAAATACAACCTTTATTTTCTTGATTTCCTTGCATTTTGATATCTCCTTTAGATATTCTCTCATCTACAACATGAAATATCATGGAAGAAAAGGAATTTTGCAATTGCTTCATGGATTTTTGTATATTTTCATCCATATTATTTTTCATGTCATCCATCTTATTTGTCATGCCATCCATCTTATTTTTCATGTCATCCATCTTATTTTCCATGTGTGCACTATTTTCATTCATGTTTTTATCCATATTATCTTTGTTGGAAGATTGGTTGTTGTCATTGATGTCAATCCTAGCCATTGGATTTTGGACCCCACAGTTGATCGAAGTAGATAGACATGAAGGAAATTACACATGCAAATAAAAAATCCATGGATGGATAGTATAAGTCATGTTTCTTCTGGTGGTATGTGGCACATCACGTGGATCCTCACAATTGAGGAGAAATGAATTTTTGAACATGACAATGTGAATTGAACCAAAAACTACATGTCGTCCCTAATGTTAAAAGTGACATAAAGGGTATAAATACATATCATTATACATTCATTTTATACACACACAATTTTGTTAATGAACACAGAGATACAAGTCGAATTCTAGAGGAAATATGAAGTAAAGAAGGCCAAATTTCAAGGGAGGATGAAGTTTTTGGTGATGTGTTCTAAGGTATGTTATTTATATGTCATCTTACCATTTTCTCTATAACTTTGTTTCTATAATTATTCAAATGGTGAAATTCAGAGGATATTGAGAAGACATATCTAGGTACCTGTTGTCAAAATTTTAGATATTTGTTCCCTACAACTTTGGAGATACACTTTGTGAAAGATAGGGTTTTTTACTAGTCTTGAAGCTAGTCATAAACATGGGTTCTGGGTAAAATATTGATAAAGTATTCATAGAGAATCCAAATGAAGTGAGACCAATTGAAATGGAAATAGTACAGGTTGTATTTTCTTGTGTACAAATTTTAGAATATTATGTTAAATATTGAGCGTGGGGCATTATGTACAAGTTCGCTCTCCTGAATAAACCAAAATTAAATGAGGTATACCCTTTTCTCTATAAATCCTTTTCCGGGAGGATTCAAGGAGTGAAACTTGGAGGAGCTTCAGAGAATACATTGACTAATATTATCTATAGGATTAGATTATTCCAAGAAGTGAACAATTGAATAAGTTGAAGAAGTCTTAGGAAGCATTATCGGGTTCTATGTGATGATTGGTTGATGGTGATAATTTAATGTAAATTTTTATTATCTCTCATATATTCTTAGGTGGAAGGAAGGGGAAATGATGGAGAGGTCAACCCTCTCTTGATATTGGAGGATTGTATCTTCATTTTGGAGGTTTATCCCTCCCTTTATATTTGGAAGATGTAGCTTCCCTTGGAAGTCATTACTTCCCTTGAACAATAGCTATTGATTATTTCTCATATATTGTGCATGGTGTATTGTGATGTATTGGTGTAACTCTTCTACTATTGTTCATTTCTCATTGGATATAATTGAATATATAATCTGGTTGAAAATGTTTATAAATTGTATTTGATACTAATTCACCCCCTCTGAATATCAACAATCTTCCATTTCAATCATATTTCTTTTCATAATTTCATTCAGTTGTTTTTTATTATATTTTTAATTTATTATTTTGCATATATATACTTCAAAAGGAAAAGGTTGTGACTCGTTAAATAGTGTATTTTTTCTTTATTTTTTTTAATATTCTTTTGTTTTGAATCATATCACTCGTAACATTATAATCTCTATTATATTGAATCACATCACTTGTTATATTAAAAATATTATAATCTCTTTTATTGTATGATTTATTGCATATTTTGGTTTTTAAAAATTGTATTTTTTTTTCATTTTTATATTAAATAGACGTGTGATACATAACATAAATTAAATCTATTTTCCATACTAACTGCAACCACATAACCTTGCTAATGGAAATGAAACCCTTTTACTCCATCATTGAAGGCAATGTGTATAAAAAAAGTTTTGGTTGGGTCACCTCACCAAAAGCACAATATGAAAGAGAATATAGTCTTTAACGTAAAGATGGATTTACTTTGTCACAATATGAAGGAGGAGACTATAGTCTTTAATGTAAAGATAGATTCTCTTTTGATAAATTTAACAGATTTATGAGTCGCTAACCAAAAGTACAATATGGAGATGGAAAAGATACTCTTCTATGCAAAGATGAAATATCCAAAGTTAATATTAAATGAAAATTTTTGAAAAGAAAAAGACTTCAAAGTATAGCATTGATATTAATTTTAAAATACTATAAAAATAAATATTTTTTTTTTTTTTATGATGTAAGATTCGAGGTTAATATTAAAAGAAAATTTTTGAAAAAAAAAACTTTAAAGTAGGGTATTGATATTAATTTTAGAGAACCATAAACATAAATAATTTTTTATAATAATAATAATAATAATTCATTTTTAAGATCATGGCTAAGCCAGACATCAAACTGGTGTATGAGATTGTAAATTATAAGTATAAATAGTTTTCTATGATGTCAGTTATAAGGGTAAATAGTTTTAGAGGCAAAGGAAAAAAAAAAATCATATTTTTAACTTATCTCCTTATAAGTTTAATTCTGCATCTAATAACTACCTACACTTGAAATTTGAGTAAATATATAAAAAATAGGATTAAGTAGTTTACTTCCCTCCATAAGAGGATAGGATCAAGCTTCATAAATGTTTCCTCTTCTATTGTGCCTACTGGTATAAACCTTGAAAACAAAACCTTGCAAAATTAAAACTTACATTGCATAGAAAGGATGGAGAAGCTATAAATTTAACTCTAAGTCTATTATTCCTTGAGTGTTGAGATATTGCAAAAGAGTCCATGGTTCATGTTGAACATAAAATGAAATTGCTTCATTAAAGGGGCCTATAGAACTCTAGATGATCTGACATGCCAAGCAATGTCTGAGAATTTGATTTTCCTGTCTTAATTTAGCCAGTTCTTCACCTTGGGATGTCCAAGTCTGAAAATTAAGTTGCATTTCCTGATCCTTTCTGTCATTGATATTTTTCTTGAGATTCTATGAGGGAAATAACTTGTTTTTATATCTCTATCAACATTTTAACAAGAGAGGCCCAAAGGTGTTGGATCCAATGGTGGAAAGCAAGGATTTTTTCACTATTGGGCAAGGTTCAATTCTCGTGAAGGATTTACTTGGAGCCATGGGGGAACCTTGAGGTAGTCATCGAACATGTGGTTGCACCCTGAGATACTATATTAAATGATATCATGACCCGTGCACACATGAGTGGATCAAATCCCACCCCCATGTCCTCCAAATTTTAAGCCCAAAGGGGTTGGATCCAATGGTGGAAAGCGAGGAGTTTTTCCCTATTGGGAAAGGTTCAATTCTCGTGAGGGATTTACCTGGAGCCATGGGGGCACCTTGAGGTAGTGGTTGAACATGTGGTTTCACCCAGAGATACTATATTAAATGGTATTGTGACCCCTGCACACTTAAGTGGATCAAAGCCCACCCCCATGTCCTTCAAATTTTAAAACCTCGGATGGGGTGCCACATAGATCAGATGGTGCCACACAATCAGCATGCAACCCAAACTATTAATGAGGCTTGTCGCCACCCTAATATTCATTTCTCAGATGGAGGACAATATTCATTGCGCTCGTGGGCAGGTTGGACAGCTCCCTCGCACATGTTTAATGGTGCTCTCAGTGCGCCATGGAAAAGGGGTGACAATGGGTATGGGAGGCATGTGCGAGGTCACTTAAACTATGTTTTTTCTCCTCCATTTCTTCCAGGTTGGTTATGGCTCATTTCATTCAGCTATGTTTTCGCATTTTTTCTTTGTTCTACTCAGTTGTCCAACTTTACGCGCTCTTCTTCTCAGTTCTGTATGGAATTCCAACTCTTCCATGCCCCATGAGTGTGGGAAACCCAAGAGGGTTCCCTCTTGGTATTACTATGCAGCAAGGCAGAGATGTCTTCGCAAGATAGAAAAAGATTCCTCGACAGCTCTGATTCAAAGGAATAAAGAGTCAAAGTTGCCTCCCATGGCCTATGTGGATGAGGAATTTCTAGAGGAACCAATTATGGTTCTGCCTGAATCCCTCCTATACACAGTTCCAGACCACCATGACTGACCCAACACCAATATTCCTCCAATTTCTACAGCGACAACCTTGGAGGGGGAACCTTGTGTAGTCCAATAAAAAATTCCCTGGGTAGACCGCTCGATTGAGCCTCCACCACATACCTCATCCATGGCCCCAGAGTTGCACTCACCTTGCTTCTTGGTGCCAAAAAACCTAGAGCTCATCTTTGAGATGAGGAGGGACATGATGGAGAAACTCCACATGCACACTCTCCTCAGTAGAAGACTTGACATGTTGTTCAATGCCTTCTCATGCACACAAAGTCATCAGAGATTCCCAACATGTGCACAAACTTACATCTTCACTCCTCGCGACGACACTTAGGATGATAGGTTTTAATAGTTCCTTTAATGTTTAAGGTTCAGAATCTCTCTACACTCCCTCTGCAAAACACAAGGATTTTTTGTACTATTGTTCAACATCTTTGTTTTATGCTCTATCCATATTTTATGTTTAGTCTTTTTGTTGCATGTCTAGATAGCTTTGTCATGATACTCTACTACCAACTCTTTGGTTTCCAACTGTTTGGTGAAGAAGGTGGTGGATTTTCCTTTTTGGCTACCAATACAAAAGAGTGTCACTTGTTTTGATTTCCACTAGTTTGGTGAAACAGGTGGTTGGCTCGGGAACTTGAAATGATATGTACAGTGAAAACTGTTTTTTGAGGAATTAACACTTCTTTATTTACAAAAAAAAAAATTTATCAAGAGAGGAAGCATTGATCTTGTCCATGGGTGGAATCCCAGGAGAACCCCTACGCCACATTCCCATGTGGTGCATGGTAGACATGATACAAGAAAGAACATCATGAAAACTGGAAAACAAATTGAAAATAGATGGTTCTGAAAATCTTATGCTCAAATTCTTGTTAGAGTGTTTGTGGAACCGATAACCAGACAAAGAGAACCCAATACCAATGGTCGAAGTGGGTTGCGAAGTTGAAAGAATCAAATTTTAGGGGGAAACACCTCCAAGGTGGCGCTTGGAGAAGAAAAACATATTTGAAGAAGAGAGGAGAAGGTAAGAGTGATAGAGAGTGAAATCATAAAAATAGATAACTAAAGCCTACTTTCCACCACCAAGAAAATCCCCAAACCAACATGAGATATGAAAAGAACCAGGGAAAACGTCGAATCCGAAGTCATCCAAAAAAACCATTGTTGAAGCCACATCTCCACACACGAAAAGATAAACCCACATTGATTAATAATGATGAACAAGGGGGGTTGAAAATAGAGACAAGGGAATGGATTGGAATAAAGGGAGATCAAACACATGGGAAGGAAATCGAGAGAGATCAAGGGGGAACTTGGCAGTATGAGAGGGATGGGGAGGAAAAGGGTCTTTATTAAATTCAATAGATAGAGGGGTTTGGGATGAAACCCATTTTCATTTAGTTTTATTGATTTCATAAAGGAGTGGATTAAGAGCATGAAATCAATTTAGGAGGAAAAAACAAGAACTCTTCTCGTTTGAGATGTAATATGCCTAGTCTTAGAAGGGTACCTTTATTGGCTATATTATTTTCTATTTTATTATTTTCCTTCAATGTGTAATAGAAGCATATTTCCTCAAAGCTTTCCAACTCTTGAGTTAAATGCATATATGTTTGATTTATGTTTCCCGATGCTTTATTGCATTGATCCCTAATGGTTCTAATGAAAATCTCAAATTCTCCTAAGACTACCAAAGTATCATTTTTTTTCTCTTTTGCTAGTCTAAGACCAATAGACAGGGAAAGAAACTCAACCCGGTTGTTTGTGGTATGACCCAATCCCCATGAGCATGTATTCTTCTCAAATCCATTTGGGTCTAAATGACCCCTACCCCCATGGCACCTACCTACCTGGGATTTCCTTTTGAAGCTCCATCAAAAAATAAAGTAGTGAATCTCATATTTTTTTTCCAGAGGAGGAATTCATATTTTTTTAATCTTATTCTCCATTCCTTAATGCTATGGGAAGGAGAAACATGAAATTGGTGAACTTGTCTAAGAAGAAGAATATTGGATATCCAATTTCTCTCTTATGTATCTAAATTATCCAATGTTGTATCTATCAACCCTATTGTTAACATCACTTCTACAACCATACTGCAAACCAAATTGGAGACCCTGCCAGGAGGAATATAACGCTATTGGAAAATGACTTTGTTTCTTGTGAGCCAAATTTCTGAGCACGTAAATTTTGGAAGAGACAACCATATTCTTTTTAGAATATATTTCTTGTGAAGAAATCCAAAATAACCTTTTGACCAATTTAAAAAGGAATTGTACACATCCCCATAAAATATTACAAAGGAATTGTACCTTTCTTTCTCCAGGTCAATTATCATGGTTCAAGAATTCTTCCTTACCATCCTACTAAGGTCAAAACTGCTAGAATAACAAACTTCAATCCATGAGTGTTGATTCCTTCACATTGAAGAACTTATGAAAATGATTCCTTACCATCCTACCAAGGTCAAAACTGCTAGAATATCAAACTTCAATCCATGGGTGTTGATTCCTTCACATTGAAATTTCTTAAAAGGTTGTTGTATGTTATGTATTTGACATCTTGGAATCTATTTCTAAAGAGAAAAGGACAAGATTCCTCAAACTAATGGATTCCAATGAGCATTGGAAGCCACAGAAGTTCAACAATAATGGAATGATTAATTATGGAATTAAAACCGCTAATGACTATTGATAATATTTAAAGTGGAGGGAAATAAGATCCATATATTCAAGTGTTGGGTAAGGATTGAAGAATCTCAACCATTGATGTTTCAAATGAACTTAAAAGTTTGTTTTCATTTCTCTATAAAAATATATAAAATAAAATGAATTCTCTTAATGTAATTTTAAAACACAATATAGATGATGTCATGAATTAAAGTTATGGAGGAAGATTGAAGGAATCTCAGCCATTGAGGTTGCAAATGAACATAAAAAATTGTTTTCATTTCTCTATAAAATAAAGTGAAGTATCTTAATGTAATTTTAAAACATAATATAGATGAGGCCATGAAGGAAGAAATTACATATCTCATTCACATTGAGCAAACACACCATTGACTCAGTTTTAAGATGGAGGTGCCCATGATATATCCATTTACTAGTAAAGTGCCCATGATATATCCATTTACTAGTAAAGTCTAGGGAGATATACGTACCCTACTTCTATGGATTTAAACTTGTGACCTCTTAGAAGGAAACACATGTTCTTAACCATTAGGCCCACTCATATATATATGAGTTTTGTAAATTCTAACCTTGTACAATGTCTACAGATATTCAAAAAAGAAGAGAAAAGATACAATGGAAAATACAAGCATTACACAAAGATTTTTCCCTTGGAAATCCAAACCGGGAAAACCAATATATATTATATTCATTCATTGTGTTACATTGTTTACAATACAACATACATATAGGAGCCAGTGGCATCCAAAACCCTAACCCAATGACCTAGATTAGTCCAAAACCCTAATTCCTTAACTGAAAATAGAAAACCATCGACAAAAACCATGTGCCGAAAAAACCACCCAAATACATGACACTACTACTCGCGCAAAGAATTTAAAATATACCCAACAAGTTTGATATTGCAATATTTTATTTATGAAACACATTAAAATATCTTTTGAGTGATCAATATTTTTTAAAATGTCATGTGTCAAGTCCATGTTAAACATTAAAGGAATTACATATTTTCCCCACATTAAAAAGTAACAAGGGTCTAAATAAGAATTGTTTTTACTTTCAATTACTTTATATCTTTATATACATATAAATATAAACTTGATATGAAATTATTTCATTTAAAGTGGACATTGAAACATTTTATTTATGGTTAACATTAAATTTTGTTTTTATTAATATTTTTTTGAATTTTATGTGTTAACTCCGTATTGATCACACAAAAAATTGCATATCCCCTCCTATCCTATTTGATTATAGAAAGCCCATTTAAATCAACATTATCAATAAACTTTAAAAATCAATAAAAAAAATTCACTTGTTATTTTTTGAAAAACTTGATTATGTTTGATATTATTTTAATTTTGAAATATGATGTTATTTTTTAAAAAACTTAAATCTATTTTATATTATTTTAATTTTGAAATATGATGTTCAAGTTTTTTTAAAATGATATTCAAGTTAAACTCTTGTTATTTTTTTAAAAACTTATTTCTATTTTATATTATTTTAATTTTGAAATATGATGTTCAAGCTTTTTTAAATGATATTCGAGTTAAAACTTAATTCTATTTGATATTATTTTAATTTTGAAATACGATGTTATGTTTTAAAAAATTTAATTCTATTTTATATTATTTTAATTTTGAAATATGATGTTTAATTTTTTTTAAATGATATTCAAGTTAAACTCTTATTATTTTTTTAAAACCTTAATTTTAACATCGTATTTCAAAATTAAAATAATATCAAATAGAATTAAGTTTTAACTCGAATATCATTTAAAAAAATTTAATTCTATTTTATATTATTTTAATTTTGAAATATAATGTTTAATTTTTTTTAAATGATATTCAAGTTAAACTCTTATTATTTTTTTAAAACCTTAATTTTATTTTATATTATTTTAATTTTGAAATATGAAGTTCAAGTTTTTTTTTTAAATGATATTGAAGTTAAACTCATTTGATGTAGTTTTATGCCTACTTCAATAAAGACAATAAGAAGATTTATTTATACAAAGGTAGCAAACCCTAACTACTTGATCCTTAACCCTCTTACCTGCTAGAAAGGCTATATTTTTATATTTAACAAATTATTGTTAAATCTATAGTTAGTTATATATATAAAAATTTTGAGATCAAAGTAGATTTGTATTCAAAATGTAAGAAGATTTATTTATACAAAGGTAGCAAACCCTAACTACTTGATCCTTAACCCTCTTACCTGTTAGAAAGGCTATATTTTTATATTTAACAAATTATTGTTAAATGTATAGTTAGTTATATATATATAATTTTTGAGATCAAAGTGGATTTGTATTCAAAATGTAATTGTAGGGCAAATCCAAGCTGTTTTGTAAGTTTCAAAATCTCTAACGACGCTCTTTTTTACGTCAAATGTAATCGACAAATGGGCTTTTTCAAGCCTTGAAACCAGGTGAAAGTATGCCAAATTTAACAAAATTGAATCCACCTCTCCATTGAAGATATCCTCTCGGTTCTCATGTGCTTCATGTTAGCCAACAAGAACTTCCCTCAGCGCATTGTCCAAACCCAAAACCTTTATATAATTGGATATAGGGGTTTCATTATGGTTTTTTCTAACTGTTTTATTAAATATTTTTTGGTGGGAAGTGGGTAATATAAATTTGCATGAAATCACTATTTTTTATTGTTTAAAATCTATTTCAGAATATAAAAATGGATTCAGCATGCTAAATATAATCACTTCAATATGCAGATCTAACAATTTATGACCATATTTCAGTCAAATGTCTCAAAAAATATCACTGGATAAAAAACCATTTAGTAAAACGTTTATACTAAAGATTTCAGGATTAGGGCAGTAATATTGTAGTTATTATGGATAATCACCCTAATTTGACTCAAAAAATTTACAACCTACTTTGTTGTTGGGAGCGACATATAGATATTGAAGGATCTGCTACAGGAGTTATGTGCTTAGAAAAGAGTCACACCCAGAAAATGCAGATCCTAATAAACCAATAAACAGAGAATGATAGTATAGATAGAAAACTGAATATCAATCAGAGAAAAACACTACAATAGACCTCACACTCAGGAAAACAAAATTACTCTGTTTCTGAATACCCTAGTCTATGTTTTATTTATGGAAGAAAAGAGATACATAGTACCTCTATTACAACTGTAAATAAAAGAGGGAAACAGAGCATCCTCTGTTCCACAAAATGCCAAAGAAAGATCACTAACAGTCAACAAAAAAAATCTTTCTCTATTACAACATTCGTTCACACAAAAAACTCTCAATGATGGCAACATAACCTAACAGTTAAATAGTAGAATAAAAAATCTAATGCATCAGATAGGAGAAGAAACGTGGCAGAGTTTGAACAACACTTGGTAGCTACGGTTACACAGTGGTAACAACTGTGATAATTGAATGTCGAAACTTTAGAATCACATTTTTTCAATCTCCCCCTTGATGTCAAGTTTGAGGATTCCCAACTGTGATCTGAGTTTCTCCAATCGATCCTTTGGAAGATCCTTAGTAAAAATGTCTACAAGTTGATCTTCATATTTACAAAATTCAAAAAAGAGAAACTCTTGTTGGATAAGATCTCTAATGAAGTGATGGCGAATGTCAATTTGTTTACTCCTGTTGTGGAAAACTGGATTCTTTGTCATAGAGATTGTCTTTGATTGTCACAATAAAATTTCATAGGTTTACGAATTTCCATGCCCAATTCTTCTAACAATCTTGCCATCCAAATGACTTGACTGCTTGTAGATGATGTTGCAATGTACTCCGCTTCAATGTAATGTTCCTGACTTGGCTAGTCTAGGAAACGCTGCTAATGTGTGTGTAGGATCAAAGGTTTACAACATATAAATGATCATACAAATAATAAACGTGACAAAGGACTGCAAAGTTTGTATTATGATATCTCTGTGGATTACAAAATGGCCGAATGCGGCTGAATAAATGACAATACTCGACTAGATCAATAAACAAAGGATCTTAGCCGAAATACAAATAAGCAATTGTGGCTGAATAAAATAAAAACACTCGGCTAGATCAAAAGACAAAAGGATCTTAGCCATAATACAAATAAGAAACTAAAAGATAATACCCGGAATATGGGAGCACTGTTGTTAAGGTCCTAACCCGTACATAGGTAGATCAATGTATTCAGATGTAATAAAGGTCAATATTAATAAGACCTTTCAATAAAATAGAATAAGGCGGATGTAAGAAGACCTAATAGAAGCT
>ML829799.1:31748-45938 GCA_009831015.1 Picea engelmannii
TCCAGAGTTAGCTGAAGAAGGATCCATTTGGCTACAACCAGAAGCAGTTTTGGACCAGAGGGAGCGTCGCCTGCGTCAGAGAACCATCAAGGAAGTGCTCGTACAGTGGAAAGATATGACTCCAGTAGATGCCACTTGGGAACTAGCTACCATTCTGCAGCAATTTCCACATCTCAAGCCTTGAGGACAAGGCTATTTTTAAGGGGGCGGACATGTTAAGGTCATAACTCGCACATAGGTAGATCAATGTATTCGGATGTAATAAAGGTCAATATTAATAAGACCTTTCAATAAAATAGAATAAGGCGGATGTAAGAAGACCTAATAGAAGGCAGATGTAAGAAGACCTAATAGAAGGCGGATGTAAGAAGACCTAATAGAAGCTTCTGCTTCTAGAAGGATCTTCCTCTAGATGCTTCTTTTTAGTATAAATAGGAGTCGAGGGTATGAGAACCCTAGCTTGGATATTATTGTAATAGAGTGTTGCTCGATTGGAGGTTGCCCCCTCGAAGAGGCCTGTGAACATTGCTATCTGATTCAAAGTGCTATTTCTGTTGCTATTTCGTATATCATTTCTGTGTATTGTGAAGATTATGCTGGATATTCTACTGTTATTCTGTCATTTCTAGCATTTTGTTTCTGTTCTGCATATTTTATATATCTGGTATCTTGCAACTGCGGAATCAATAAAGAATGATGGAAGACCTGGATGATCTTCCTAGTGACTAGGGTGTGTCTTTCAACACCAAAATCATCCAACTGGTGTCTTCCTCCTCGAATACACTAAACTATCTCTCTTGAGATGCGCCTCTTCTCCTCAATGACAAGTCATAATCTGCATAATGATGAATTAGGTCACTAACTCTTCCTTTATATCTTTCCAAAACCCTAAATCATGTTGAAACCCTAATTCACTGTTGACTTCCAAAACCGTAAATCACTATTAAAACCCTACTTCACTATTAACTTCTAGTTTTATCTCATAATGACTTAAAAGCGCTTTTAACGCATTTTAGCTCAATGTCACTTTCTGAATATAACACCTAGGACTGGAGTGACCTCTAGTAACCCTGTTTACCCCTCTTTGGACCTGGCTATAGTCTAACGGGGCAGTTTAGACCATTAAGCCTCCTCTCTGGAGCTCCTATTTGGAAAGGGAAATTACAGTCCTCCCTTCCCAAAATTGCTTGTCCTCGAGCAATACCAGTCCAGGGTGCTGCAACACCTACTCTCTCTCCCAAGTAGCATCCTCTACTGGAAGCCCTATCCATCTGATCAAACATTCTCTGATGACCCTGCTCCTTAGTTTCCTCCCTTGGAACTCCAAAAATCCTCTAGAACTAACTCCAACTGTCCCTCCTCATTCAACGAGGGAAGCTCATCTGATGTGCTAATGAATTGTCCCACTGCCTTTTTGAGGCAAGACACGTGGAACACATTATGAATCTTCCTCCCCTCTAGAAGCTCTAGCTCGTAAGCAACCTCGCCTACTCGACGCATGATCCTGTAAGGACCATAAAATTTGGGCTTGAGCTTCTTAGCCCCACTCTTCTTCAGACATGACTGTCTGTAGGGTTGGAGTCTCAAGAAAACCAAATCTCCAATCTCAAAGTTGCACTCTATCCTGTGCCTGTCCGCACTTATCTTCTGTCGGTTTTGCATTGTCTGCAGGTTCTCTTTCAACAACTTGAGAATATCCTAACTCTCTATGATCCAATCCTTGGCCTTGAGAGCTCTTCTCTCCCCAAAGAATAATTCTACCAAAGTGTTAACGTCATATCCATACAATTCTCGGAAGGGTGTCATACCAATGGACATGTGGAATGTGGTGTTGTAGCAACGTTCTCCTAAATGTAACCACTTTACCCACCTTCTCTATTGTCCTCCTATATAATTCCTCAAATACCCTTCAACCCACTTGTTGACAATATCGGTCTGCCCATATGTCTAAGGGTGATAGCTGGTGCTAGGTGTCAACTTTTTCCCCACGAACCGAAACAACTCTCTCCAAAATGTCCCTATGAATCGACTTCCCCTGTCACTAATGATGTTCTTCGGCAACCTATGAAGTCTAAAGACCTCCCTAAATAAAATCTCGGCTACCTGAACTGCGTTGTACTCTGTCGGTATGGCATAGAAGTGAGAAAACTTGGTCAATCAATCAACCACTACATAGATATAGTCCTTACCCTGGACCTTGGGTAGACCTGTGATGAAGTCCATAGATATACTCTCCCATTTTTGCTCTGGAATGGGGAGTGGCTGAAGTAGCCCAGCTGGAAGAGCATGCTCTGACTTGTTCTGTTGGCAAGTCACACACTCACCGACGTGTCTCATAAAGTCTTGTTTGAGGCCCTTCCATGAGAACCTCTCTTTTATCTGTCTGTAGGTTTTGAAAAACCCCTGATGGCCTACTAGAGGTGAATCATGAAATGCGGTGAGGATATTCTTCTTAAGCCCTGAATCTGGCACCAAGTAGACTCTATCCTTGTAAAATATTACATCGTCAATGACCCTATACTGTTCATCCTATATCTTCCCATCCATCACCTCACAAGCGAACTTGTTTTTGGAATATTCCACTAACAAGTGGGATTTCCAATCTGCTGAAATCTCCATCAAAGAACATGTCGCAGGTCTCCTCGATAGTGCATCGGCCACAATGTTCTTCTTCCCCTTGACATACTCTATTTCAAAGTCGAATGTTTATACCTTTGTCACCCATTTCTATTGGCGCTCACTGAGGTCCTTCTACTCAAGGAAATACTTCAAATTGTTGTGATCGGTCTTGACCACAAATTTGTTGCCCACCAAATATTGTCTGAACTTGGTCAATGCATGCATGATTGCCAACATTTCCTTGTCAAAAATGGAGTACAACCTCTCAGGTTGACTAAGGTTTCGGCTCTTGAATACAATGGGGTGTCCTCCCTGCATCAAAACTACACCGATCCCTTCGCCAGATGTATCACACTCTAGTACAAATGGTAAGGTGAAGTCTGGTAGTGCCAACACTGGACAAGTGCCCATGACTTCCTTCATGTGATCAAAGGCTTCCTATGATTTCTTGGTCCATATGAAGGCCCCATGCTTGGTAAGATCTGTCAGCGGTGCTCCAAGCTGAGAAAAACCCCGGACGAACCGCCTATAATAGTTTCACAACCTGAAGAAGCTCCTCAATTATGTCACCTTCTTGGGCATTGGCCAATCCAAAATGGCCCTGATCTTCTCTTGGTGCACCTGTACCCCCTATGCACTTATGATATGGCCTAAGTAAAGAAACTCTGTCATACCTAACTCGCACTTGGAATCTTTGGCATATAATAACTGTGCCTCCATGATTCTCAATACCTCATCCATGTGCCTCATATGCTCTTGCCATGACTAGCTATAGATCAAGATGTCGTCGAAGAAAACCAAGAATGATTTCCTTAACTAATCCATGAATATATGGTTCATGCAAGACTGGAATGTAGTAGGTGCATTGGTTAGCCCAAATTGCATAAAAAAGAACTCGAAGTGTCCAAAATGACATCGAAATGTTTTCTTCTCTATGTCCTGCTCTCAGATGCAAATCTAATGATATCCAGAGTGTAGATCAATTTTTGATAAGAAAACTGCCCCATCCAGTTCATCCATCAACTTGTCAATGCGTGGGATAAGGTATCGGTTCTTGATGGTTTTCTTGTTCAAGGCTCGGTAATCAATGCACATCCTCATGGTGCCATCCTTCTTCAGAACTAAGACAACTGAAGAAGAAAATGGGTTGTTGCTCGGTCTGATGTGTCCCATCGCCAACAATTCCTTGATTACCTTCTCTATCTCATCCTTGAACCTCCTAGGATGACGATAGGGGGGGTGATCATAGGCTTTCCCCCCTCCTCCAACTCAATGGTGTTCTCAAACCCCCTGTCAAGTGGTCTCCCTGGTGGAATTGCCTCAAAGACATGTTGATGTCGTCCCAATAAATTCTTGATCTCTGTATGGTATTGTTGTCGACCTTCTGAATCCTTTTGAGTAGTGATCAAGCATTCTGCGGCATATGCTACCTCCCCATGTCTAAATATCCTCTCCATCCTCTTGGTTGAAACTGTCCTAAATGCTCCTGTCGACATACCTCTTAGAACAACCTTCTTCCCATCCTAATCTTTGAATCCCATTTCCAAGGTTTGGTAGTTGGTAGTGATTTTTCCCAAGGTAATCATCCACTGAACTCTTAACACCACATCTTTGTCCAATAGTTCAACCACATAAAATGTGTCTCTCACTGTGTAGTTTCCTAACTTCATCTCTAAGTTTGGAACTCTATCTAGACACTCCACTGTGTGGCCATCTGCTACCGCAACATCAAAACCCTCAAACTCCTCTGTTTGAAGTGCTCGTGTCGATACTAGTGAAGCGTCGATGAAGTTTTGGGTGGCCCCACCATCTATCAGGGTGACTGCACATTGCCCCTCAATAATCCCTCTGATACGGAGGGTATCATACCTGGGAACACTAGAAAGGGTCACTATGACACCTCCCTTTGTTGTTTTCCTCCTGTTAGCCTATTTTGGCAGTTGTGGGACTACTGGAGGATGGGCTCTTGCCGGTGTCGGTGGTCTACGGGGAGGCTTCTCCTCTACTGGTGCTGACTCCTCCTCTGAACTAGTGGATCCACTGTCCTGCTCCTCCTCCTCACTGTCCACGTTGTCTGTTGCTACCTCAATATAATGAATCTCTCCCTTGCCCATGCACCTGTGGACTGGGACCCAAGGATCTCTGCAGCTGAAGCAAAGATTCTTCCTCATAAGCTCTCACCTAGTCTCATCATCCAAATTCTTCTTTCCCTTCCATTCTCTCTGGAATGGCTTCCTATCTCGATCCCTCTGGGGCATAAATGGTTTGGATAAAGTTTTAGTCTTTGGCACTGAGTATGCCAGATCTCGAGTGCCAAGGATGGAATCCTGCAAAGTGGGAGGCCTGTATGCCTTCACCCATCCTCTCAAAGTCTCTGTGAGTCCTTCTGTGAATAGCATGATCAACCTGGGCTCTGATATATTTATCACTTCCATGGCTACCCGCTGAAACTCTGTGATGAACACCTCTGCTGTGCCAGTTTGTCTCAACTAGGCTAGATCCTTGAAGTGTATCTCAATATCCTTCCTGCCAAACCTGTCCATGAGCCTATATATAAACTCCCGATAGGAGGTGATGCGACTGTGACCCAATGTCACCAGTCCATGATACCACCACTTGTGTGCCTCACCCTCCAAGTGTAAGGTCGTGAAACTGATGGCCTATGTCTCAGTCATCTGGTTGAGCTTGTAATATGTGGTTATCTTATGTACCCAAGCTCTGGCGGTGTGTTTGGACAATCCGTCGAAAGAAGGGATGGTGAGTTTCCCAAATTTTCAGATGAAATCGAGGTTATGCCCCTGTTGTTGTTGTGGTCCTCCCCTCTGCATCTCTCTGGGGAGGTTCCTGAGTCTAAGTCCATAGTACTTGACTAAGTTCATGTCCTGATGGAAGTCATAACCCATTGTTGCATACTCCCTCCTATACTCTGCAATGTCATCTCCATGAGTGGGTGGCCTTTATGTTATTGGTGGCGGTGCTGCTAACGAGGGTGCCCTCTAGAAACTGGGAAACAAGGGTCTGGGAATCCTACTCGCAGAGGTGTATGTGTGATAAGGTGACTAGGGTCTACTGCCTGCTCCCGAGTTCCCCTGTGTTGCATGCGAGACTTGTGTATTTGGGGTGCCCACTCTAGCCAATCTATCAACCACCTGTGCCAAGGACTGAGACATGGTCCGTTGACTAGCTAACATATCATTGATAACTTGCATGAAAGTTGCCTCTGGATCTACGGGGGCCTTTTCACTACCCTTTGGTCGCTTATATCTGCCTCACACTCTACCCTTCTCTCTGCTTCTCTGTGTGCCTCTTCCTCTTCCTCTGAGCTAGGAGGAAAAGGGGGAAAATCAGGCCTATGCCTTCTTTCCTCATGCTTATTGTAAGTGACATATTCATCACCTACGTGTTCATGGCCCTTTGGGTCTTCTGCTGCATTCATTGTCTTTAGTCATAGGCTGGCAAGACTGAATCTCTTATACCACTGTAATGTTCCTGACTTGGCTAGTCTAGGAAACGCTTCTAATGGGTGTGTAGGATCAAAGGTTTACAACATATAAATGATCATGCAAATAATAAATGTGACAAAGGACTGCAATGTTTGTATTATGATATCTCTGTGGATTACAAAATGGCCGAATGTCACTGAATAAACTAACAATACTCGACTAGATCAACAGAAAAAGGATCTTAGCTGGAAAACAAATAAGAAACTACGACTGAATAAAATAACAACACTCAGCTAGATCAAAAGACAAAAAGGATCTTAGCTGGAATACAAATAAGAAACTAAAAGATAATACCCAGAATATGGGAGCACTGTGGAATCAATGAAGAATGATGGAAGACCTGGATGATCTTCTCGGTGACTAGGATTTGTCTTTCAACACTGAAATCATCCAACTGGTGTCTTCCTCCTGGAATACACTGAACTATCTCTCCCGAGATGCGCCTTTTCTCCTCAATGATAAGTCATAATCTGCATAATGATGAATTAGGTCGCTGACCCTTCCTTTATAGCTTTCCAAAACCCTAAATCATGTTGAAATCCTAATTCACTGTTGACTTCCAAAACCCTAAATCACTGTTGAAACCCTAATTCATTGTTGAATTCTATTTTTATCTCATAATGTCTTAAAATCTCTTTTAACCCTTTTTATCTCAATGTCACATTCCAATTATAACACCTGTGACTAGAGTGACCTCTAGTAACCTTGTTTACCCCTATTTGGCCCTGGCTATAGTATAACGGGGTGGTTTAGACTATTAAGCCTCCTCTCTGGAGCTCCTATTTGGAAAGGGACATTACATTCGGCTATAGAGAGAGCAACCGTGGGTTGCTTTTTGCTGCTCCAGGAAACAAGATTTCCTCCAAAAAGAAAAGCATATCCTGAAGTACTTTTGTGATCATCCAAGCTACCTGCCCAATCTGCATCTGTGTATGCTACAACATTGAAATTATTAGTAGCATTATAAAACAATCCAAAAAATCTAGTACCACTTACATATCTAAGTATTCTTTTGGCTGCTTGCCAATGAGACTCATGAGGTTGATTCATGAACCTAGCAACCAATATTACAGAAAATTTAATGTCTGGTCTAGTAGTGGTCATATACATTAAGATGCCAACCATGGATCTATAGAGAGTGGCATCACAGAGAGAAGATTCATCTTCTTTCATCAATTTTCTACCAACAACAAAAGGAGTACCCATATCTTTACAATTTTGCATGTTAAACCTCTTCAACATGTCTTCAACATATTTGGTTTGGCAAATAGATATACCTTCAACTATTTGTCTGATTTGCATGCCCAGAAAATATTGCATTTCTCCTAAATCAGACATCTCAAATTTTGAATTCATTTCTTCTTTAAAATCCTTCGCAAGTGATATTGAGATGCCCATAAATATTAAGTCGTCAACATACAAACAAAGAGTAATAAAATCTGATCCAATGACCTTTTTGTAGAATGCACTTTCAAAAGAACACTTAACAAAACCATGATCATGAAGGTATTTATCAATCCTAGAGTACCAAGCTCTAGGGGCCTGTTTAAGACCATAAAGTGCCTTGTTAATCCTATACACCTTATATTCTTTACCTTCAACAATAAAACCTTGAGGTTGTTCAACATAAACTTCTTCCTTCAAATATCCATTTAAGAAAGAAGATTTGACATCCATCTAATAAACTTTCAACTTTAACTGAGATGCAATGGAAAAAAAAGTTATTATTGTTTCAAGTCTTGCTGCAGGAGCAAACGTTTCTTCATAGTCAATTCCTTCTTGTTGCACATACCCCTTTGAAACTAAGCGTGCCTTGTGTTTTGAAATGCTTCCATCCATATTAAATTTCATCTTGTAAATCCACTTTACTCCAATGGAAGATTTTCCATGAGGGAGTTCAACTAACTCCCATGTGTCATTTTTCTGTATTTGAGACATTTCATCCTCCATTGCTTGCACCCATGGCTCAGTAAAACAAGTTTCTTTAAAATTGACAGGATCAACATTTGCAAGAGAAACAAGAGCAAAATGATCATTAGCATACCTTGATGTTTCATAAATTTCCTTCAAACTTCTGGTTTTTCTAGGAGAACTAGATGGAGATGTTGCTTGAGAGCTTGTTGATGAACTAGATGAAGGAGATATTGCTTGAGAACTTGTTGATGAACTAGACGAAGATGCATTTGATGGAGAACCTCTTGTAGATGAACCTGAAATTGTCATTGTAGATGGATTCTTTGATGAATCATTATCATCAAGGATTAAATTCTCAATATGTGGGGTAACCAATTTATCTTCACTTTCATCTTTAAAATAAACTCCCCCTTAAACAAATATCACATCTCTACTTACATAAAGCTGATCAGTAAGAGGATCATAACACCTATAAGCCTTACTTTCATCTGAGTATCCAATAAAAATACATTTTACAGACTTTCCATCAAGCTTTTGTTTTAGTTCAGAAGGTATATGAACATAACATGTGGACCCAAAAATTTTCAAATGAGAAACAATTGGTTTTCTACAAAACCAAGCTTTATAAGAAGTAGAGTTCTTTACCATTTTTGTAGGATTTCTATTGAGAATATATACTGTTGAATGCACTGCATCTGCCCAATATATGTTTGGCAAAGATTTTTGTTTTAACATACATCTAGCCATCTCTACAATTGTTATGTTTCTCCTTGTTGGTGTACCATTTTTTTGAGGAGTATAAGTTGTATTTAACTCCTTTTTTATGCCATTTGAGCTGCAAAAATCTTTAAAATCATTGGAGGTGAACTCTCCTCCTCTATCAGTTCTTAAAACTTTCAAATAGAACCCCGATTCCTTCTCAACATGTGCTTTAAACTTTTGAAAAAATCTAAAATCTTGAGACTTCTCACTTAGAAAATAAACCCATGACATTCTTGAAAAGTCATCAATAAAAAGAAGGAAATATTTGTTTTTTTGCAAGAGACAAAGTTTGCATTGGGCCA
Source organism: Picea engelmannii (assembly GCA_009831015.1). Lineage (NCBI taxonomy): Eukaryota > Viridiplantae > Streptophyta > Pinopsida > Pinales > Pinaceae > Picea > Picea engelmannii. The sequence continues at coordinate 40,849 of ML829799.1, forward strand.
CAAATATCTGCATGTACTAAAGCCAAAGGCTTTGCTACTCTAAATTGATGAAAAGGAAAGCTATCTCTATATTACTTCCCTACTGACCAACCTTCACATATCTTATTATCAGGATTTGTGAAAGAGGATAAACCTCTTACCAAATTCTTCTCAATAAGATCTAACAAAATAAAATATTTAAATTATCACCAATATTTTTGTGAGAATTATCCAAGAATCATTCATACAAATGGTGTGGTTCCATACAATTTCCATCCTCCACCATAGAAATTGGGTGAAGCATAAGGATTATCAAAATCCTTTTCAACATTGCTCTTCTCACCAAAATCCAACTAAATTAAAATTTTAAACTATGTTTAATTCAATGTGTTAGCATTTTTCTACGAATCTAAGTCATTCAAAGATCCTTAAAAACCCTAGATGTAATATAAAACTATGGCCAAAATATTTGATAAGGTGGAAACATGATAGTCACCAAGATTTTTAATGGAATTATGTAGAAATCATTCACCAAGAAAGGTTTAGTTGTAGATCATTTGTATCCTACGCAATAGAAAGTGAGAGAAGTATCAACATTATCCAAAAGATTTTTGAAAATACTAATATCACCAAAATCCAACATAGCAAAAAAAATTAAATTCCTCTTTATTCAATGTTTTCTATGTTTTCATAAGCATCTGGTTAGATTCAGAGACCCTCAACAACCCTGGAGGAACCCTAGAAATATGACCTATAATTTCTATAACATGGAAATATGATAGTCACCCAGATTTTTATCAAAAGGTATGGTTTTGGATAACTTATATCCTATTCCATATAAAGTGGGAAAAGTATAAGGATTATCCAAAGGCTACTTGAAAATTATATGCTCATCTTATCTTAATTTGAAAACAAAAAAATCCACTTGATTCAGTGTGTTTTATGATTATATGAACATTTAGGTCGAATCGTTGACCGTCAAAAACCCTATAGGCACTACAAAATTGTGATATAGATTTTTGATCACTTGGAAAGTATGATATTCACTAAGATTTATATCAGAAATATGCAAGAATCATTTTTCGGTCCATCAAAACTTAAAAGTTTAATTCCACTTGAGTAAATGTGTTTTGTGTTCTCTTTAGTATCTTCGGGGTGAAATCATGAAAATAAGGGACACATTTTTATTAAGGGAGAGCATGAAAAAAAAAATTATTTCATACCTTTGATCGAGGTAATTTGTAGAATTCATTTAAGTTATTAGAATTTTGATCAAGTATTTAAATAATCTCTTGATCGAGGGTTCTTGATGGAAATAAAAAAACCCTTGATCAAGGTGTTAGATTGGGTTAAGTAAACTCTCGATTAGCTATAGAGATCTATTGAGGTGTTAAGTAAATCCTCAATTTGGATACAGAGCTCTATCAAGGTGGTGGATTTTTAATTAGCCATGAATACCATTAGCTCAATCAAGCTAATAAAAATCACTTGTTAAATTTTCCAAAAATTTGCAAGAACAAGCATTTAATTAAATGCAAATTTGAAAAATTAAATGACATTAATATTTTTTGAAAAAAAAACTTTAGAAAGACAACACAATTCCATACATTTTTTTTACTACACATCAAAATTAACAAGGCTTATATGAGTTTTCAGAGATTCAATTTTAAAATTATGTAAAATGTCAAATTATCATCAACACATTTTACTAAACAAATGTTAGATCCTTCTTCATGGTCAATTCAAATCCCCTTAAAATCCTTGGAGATGCTTCAAAACTATGACATGGATCTTTGATCAGGTGGAAGTATGATACTCACCGAGATTTTTACTAGAATTGTGCAATAATCCTACATGATAGAGCTTGGAAATAATGGAGTAAGCGCCAGTTGTAAGAGCTAGTTGTAAGCACCAGTTATAAGCTTTAGTTGTGAGAGTCAGTTGTAGGCGTGTTAAGAGTCAGTTCTTAGTTAAGAGTCTAGCTGTCTTTAGTTTGCATGTAACTGACTCGGTAGAGTCTTTTCCTATATAAAGATGTAATTCGTCTTCATTGAATAATAGAGAAGTGAGTGTAGCCTCACCGTGTTGTTTGTTTCACATATTTTATCTTGGTATCAGAGCCACGGGAGTGAAGTGCGATTTTCACAGTCTACAACAAGGTGAGGTGTGGAAACCCTTGTGTCTAAGCAGGCCACATGGATAGCATAAGGAACGGTTTTTTTTTTCCAGCGTGGGTTCAACGTGAGCTTGAATTGCAAGTTTGGATGCCGGGCCATCAACAATTTGCATGAGTTTGAAGTGCGGAAATTTATATTTGCGCGGGCCGTGAGAAAATCTGAGTTGATTCTGTCAAAAGCGTGAGCGAAATTTATATTCGTGCAGGTCGTGAGAAAGTCTGAGTTGAGTCTGTCAGAAGCGTGAGCTTCAAGTTTGGAAATCCAATTTTATATGGTTGGATCTATCAAAGCGTACGGAAAGCCCATCCTAATCAGATCTGGTGTGTGGGTTCTTAAGGGAGGTCGCGTGAGAATCGTATCATCCTCAAAGAAAAACTAGTGTTAAGGTTTGCGTGAGTTTTTTGTATTGAAAAAGATTTCCACACTTTCTCTTATGCATGCCAATAGTGGAGGGGTTAAATTTTACAAAACGTGAGGGAGTTATAAATTTGTTATATTAAAGTGGAGTTTTGCATGGTTATAGTTTGAGTTTCTTATTAAAAAAGGTGGATACCTTTTATTAAGTGAAGAGTGAGTTATTCACTCTTTTTTTTAAGTGGATGTATGTGTGAAGTTTAAACTTAACGTGGGATATTAAAGTTTAAAAAAAGGGAGGATATTTTGGATATTAAGGTGCATGCATGATTTAAAAGTTGATATATGCATGTGAGGTGGTGTTATGATTTAAAGGTGGATGCATGCATGATTTAAGCTGAGGACAGAGATAGAGTTGGATCAGTGGATCCGAAGGCAGAGCGACGAACTTCTCAACACAGGAGACAACTCGACAGAAAGTTGCATATCCTTGGTGATTTACTTGCAGAGAATATCTTGCATCGATGGTGAATCCGCTGGCAAAGACCTACCTCAACGAAGCCAACAAGTTAGATGGCTCGAACTTCATTAACTAGAAATTCAAGATGCAGACGCTCATGGAGGGCTATGGTGTCTGGAACATTGCGAAAGGAACTGAACTGAAACCTGATGCAGCTGTCGGTGCGACAACACCACAGATCCAAGATTGGGAGAAGTGCGAAAACAAGGCAAAGGTATTATTGCGCATGTCAGTTAAAGATAGCATAATTCCACATATTAGAGACGCTACAACTTCTGCTGCAACATGGACAGCTCTTAAAGCATTGTATGAAACTATCAACACAAATAGCATTTTGTTCCTGAAAACTAAATTGTTAGGCATTAAGATGGATGGAAATGAATCTATTAGTTCATTTTTTGGTCATATTAAAGAGGTGAAAGACAAGCTAGTAAATATAGGGGAAATTGTTTCCAACACTGATCTAGTGACTATTACCTTAAATGGTATGCTAAAAGATTATTATATGTTCATAACAAGTCTCACAGCAAGGGAGAAACCTCCTACGTTTGAAGAACTGACAGGTATTTTGCTGCAAGGGAAAGAGAGGCACAGGAATCTGAAGCCTCCGAGTAAAGATTTGGCACTGTGGTCAAATAATAGATCTACGAGAGGGAGATCAGGAGTAAGTGGCAGAGGAGGTAGTTCATGGCAGAGAGGCAGTTCATCGCAGAGAAGACAATCTCCAAATCAAGTTATGCAATCTGATAGGAATGAATCAAAGAGTTGTTTTTATTGTGGTCGACCTGGACATATGGTTAAAGACTTTCATAAGAAGAAAAGTGATGAGGTTAGGAATAAACCTAGAATACATTCAGGTCATTATGCAGAAAAATCTTCAAATCAAGATCTCAGATTATTTATTGCTAGTGATGATATTGATGAACCCCCGAATTTTGACTCATGGGATCTTAGGTTGTTTGTGTCTAACACTGCTTTATCTGCTAAAACAAATGATTCTGATGCCTAGTTTGTGGATTCTAGAGCATCAATACATATGTCTTGTAATAAAAATTGGTATGCTAATTTTAAAGAAACACAGAATGGTGCCAACATATATCTTGGAGATGACCGCACTCATCAGATCAAGGGATATAGAGACATTCATGTGACATTGTCGAATGGTACTTTTCGTCATATTCGCAATGTGGTGTATGTGCCAGGAATAAAGAAAAAATTGATCTCTGTGTCCACCATTACAGATTAGAACTTGAAGGTTGAATTCTTCAAGAATTATTGCATAGTGAAGGATCTACTGGACCACTTCCAAACTGTTGCAATGGGAGTCAGAGTAGGAGGTATATACAAGCCTGATGTTACCAACAAAGCACATCATGCACTGACTTCTACCACTATGCCAACAGAGATTCTTTGGCATCAAAGGTATGGACACAACAATCATCCTAATTTATTGTTATTACAGAAAAATAATATGGTTGAAGGACTTCCCATGTTAAAGAATGAGAAGGTTGCTTGTGATGGATGTGCATTAGGAAAGATGCATAGAGATGAATTCCCCTCTAATCCTGATAAGAAAAAGAGAGTTGTGTTAGATCTTTTGCATACTGATGTTTGTGGGCCTATGTAGACTAGGTCTTTAGGAGGTGCATTTTACTTTCTGTTATTTATTCATGATTTCACGAGAGACACATGGGTTTACTTCCTTAGACAAAAAAGTGATGTTTTCGAGTACTTTAAGGAATTCAGAACCATGGTGGAAAAGAAGATAAGAAAATCCATCAAAATCCTCCGTTTAGATCAAGGGGGAGAGTATAAATCAAGGGACTTCAACAAATATTGCAAATATAATGGAATAGTACAACAGTTTACAGTACCTCACACTCCACAGAAAAACAGAGTCACTAAAAGGAAAAACAGAACTCTGGTAGAGTGTGCACGCAGTATGATGAAAGGTAAGAATCTCTCAAATGCATTTTGGGATGAAGCCATAAATACTGCAGTTTATTTAAATAATAGAAGTCCAACAAGGTGTCTTGATAATGTTACTCCTTTCGAAGCCT
>ML829799.1:50393-65076 GCA_009831015.1 Picea engelmannii
GGCAGTGGATATTCTGGGTTGGTCCGCTGATTGGAGCTGCGGTTGCTGCGGCATATCACCAGTACGTTCTGAAGGCGAGTGGCTTTGGCTTGAAGAACTTGGGATCTCTGCGTAGCCACCCCGCCAGTGCAACATAAAATGAAAACTTCACAGGGCCGCTCTTCTCCTGTATTGCAGCACGATAAGTGGGAGTTTATATTGTAAGGTCTCCACTATGGTGCTGTAACAATAATATTAACAACTGTACCATGAATCTCGTGCTGGTTTTGTTAAAAGCTCCATCCCCGTAAGCTTGCGATGTTTAAAGCTTTGTTCTCGTAAGCCTTTGCTATTTGTTAAATCTAATTGTGGATTATTACCTGTCAATTTCCCTTTAATTATAATTCTGCTTATATAGCTTCAAAACCCTTTCAATTATACACAAAGTTAAGTAATCTATTCAGGAAACTGTTTAAGTAAATTTGATAAGGACATCTTCATTATTAAGATTTCGGTGGAATGGACACTAATAGCGGTATACATCAATCCCATTTAAACTCGTGAGTATCACATGGATATACACGAAGTTAAACTTGTGACTACCGCAACTTTTGAACATGATAACTTGACTTATATTAAAATACAATTTTCAAAACATTTTTTTAAAAGGAAATATATTTTTGAAAATACTTTTCAAAAATAAAATTATTATAACTTTTATATTTTTCATATATGGAAAATAGAGTAAAATAAGTTTTTAATATAATTGAGAATACAATATTAATATAATAGATTTTATTTCAGTTTTATTAAGAGCAATAATTAACATCTGAAATAATAATAATAATAAAAATAATAATAATAATAAACTAGTAAAATAAAATTGTGTTTATTTCTTTAAAATACTTTAATGTAATAGTTATATGTAATTTGAAAAAAAATAAAAAAATAAAAGGTTAATTTTTTTATTTTTTTTTTAAGTAAAAAGATGGGACATGTTATATTAGCATAAGCAAAATACAGTAGCCATTTGTGATGCAGTTGTCCCGCCTAAACAGGAAACCGGGACCGTTGGGCATCCCTTGCCATGTGTTACCCAATTCACAAAATTAACAGTGCGTCGTCCTACTCGAAGGAAAGCAGGACTATCAGACATGAAGTTGGAACTGTATGTCATGAACTAGTTCTAAGAAAACTGAGAGCTAACTGGCCCGAAGCCTAAATTATAACAGAAAAAGAAAATTCTAATCCTGAGCATCATTTAACCTTTGAGCCTGCGCGCTTGTCCTCGTCCTCGTGCTGTCGCCATCCTGCTGGAAACGCATAGGCCTGCGCGCATGTTGGGCATTGTCTCTTTGGAAGAGTTCTGGAGTGAGCCACGAAGAGCAGGTCGAGTCGCTAGTCAATTCGTGCGAGGCGAAAGATCTGATCATCCAACAGACTCCTCACCTCAAAAATGAGATTGAGGTACCCCGAGTCGGCGAAGAGTGGCTGCTCCTGGCTATGGCTATCGATTGACCCCGTGGGAGTGGTCTCGGCTTCTTCATGATGCGTGTGCGCTTGTTGATTGTGTGCTTGTAGCGCTTCCTCCGTGGGTGGTTCAGGAGGAATCTCCTCTTCGACATAGCAGGTGGGGTAAGGCTCCTCTAGGCTGGTGGCGTTGGGGCCAGGTAGAATGCTTACAGGCGGAGGCTTGCTGTCTGAACCAAATTCCGAAGGTGGGTTCCAGTTATCTGGCACTGTAAACAGAGTGTGCTCGGGGATGCTCTCCAAGCCATCCTCTGGGGTAACTTCTTCCACGTACGCCATTGGAGGCGTTCGTGGTGTCGTGCTCCTTCGGATGGTTGCCATTGCTATGGCCTTCTCGAATTTCTTTTTCCTCTGGTGCCATGATTCATTTGTATACCATGCAGCTCCCCTACGCGGCTTCCCTCTCTCTCTGGGCATGGTGGGGGTCTGGTAGATTACCAGAGTTCTTTCCAGAAATGTCACTTTTCTCCAGAACACTGACGAGGCCACAAAGTTCTGCCACTGTTCCAGTGGAGTGGAGGAGAATCTGCGGCAATGTTGTTGTTCCAGTGGAGCGGAGGCTGCAAAAAGCGACTGGCGCTTTTCTCTGTCGACTTGGGTGATGAGGACGAGTGCTAACATGACTGCCATGACCATTAAAACCTGTTGGTTAGTGCGTTGATGGCTGGTACCCTTCCCTTGCGCGAAGGGGCTCATCGCTTGAATGCGCCTGCTCGGATCCATTGCGAGTTAAAGTCGGACAGGATGTTGACCGATAAATGCATTAATATCGTGTCTCGACCTGATCCCGCGTGGCTCAATTGCGCGACGTGTCACCCCATCCGGGGAAAATAAAAGTTAAAATTACTGATCCATATTTTTAAAAATTGAAATACCATAAAACCTTGTTTCTAAACAATATATATATATATATATATATATATATATATATATATATATATATATATATATATATATATATATATTATTAATAATAATAAACTAATAATATATTGCATCCTTCCATTTCTACAAATAACTATTATAATAACTCCCTTTCTAATTCATGTGTAACCTATCTACTATATTGCTTTTGCTTGTTACATTTTTCTATCACGTAAATATGTTAATATTAATACTTAGTCTTTTCATCTAATTTATCATGGGCTAATTAGTTAGTTATTTGAATATTAATTAACTACAGTCATATGTTGAACATTCGTTGCAAATCTTAAAGTTGTAACATCTTATTCATATTAGTATTTTTTGGGATTGTGATTATTGAAACTAATTATTTTTAGATAAAAATATTGATAAAAACAATACGATACAATTTAAATGTTTTTAAAAAATATTAATAAAAATAATATCATTCAATTTAAAATAAAAATAATATAATCCAATTATATATATATATATATATATATATATATATATATATATATATATATATATATATATGTTTCTAATAATTAATCAATTTAGTGAATTAGGTCAAATTCCTTCATGGATTTCTATTTACTATATTTCCAAACATTTTTAATATTGATTTTTTTTTTTTAAGTAACAAGAACAAAGAACAAAACACCTAATCATAGAAAGTGGGAAATTAAATATAAATGTTGGAACTTAGAATACAAAAAGGAAATAAGAGTTGTATTAAATGAGAGAAGAATAAACCCATCATTTTTAGCACCAATTATAATATCCAAAATCATAACTTACCATTTTTTCAAAAGCAAAAAAAATAACCACTCAAACTGAAAACAAAATTTCATTTATGAAATGAATCTACAAAATAATTTACTCATATTCATATGGTGAAATCTACTTGTATAATGGTTTTCACTAACTAGACATCTAGTTATATCTCAAATCCCATGTTTATGTCTAACTATCTCAAATCTCATGTTTACTCATGTTGCCTAAAATAAATGCCAAAGTCTAACTATCCAAGAAGGAAGAAAAAAATAAAATAAAAAATTATTACATAATCAACTTTTGAATTAAAAACCACCAACTAACACATATATCAAGCTTCCTAATAATAAGGGTAGTGCATCAAATCATTGCACCCATTGTTCGATTAACTCTCCACCACATCCACCTATAATTATTTGAAATCTAACTTGTAACATATGTCATTCAATCTAGGTAATGTTGTTGTTGTGGATAAATTTACATACCGATTTCACTTGCTTCTAATAAGACGAACTAGGGCGTCAATATGAAGAGTCTATGCCAAAACACCCATGAAGAAGCAGAGAAACTGATAAATCAACAATCATCATTTGAGTTAAGGTATCTAACAATGTCTGTCTGTCAAAGTAAGGCATTCAACAATCACCATATCTTTCGAGTAATAGGATTTTGTTGTCTATCTTATTATCGCCCGCCTAAGTTTCCACTGTCTTTTTTCTATGTTTTTATGAAAAGGGATAATCAGTGTTTGTAATGTTTTTTCTTTAAAGAATGTAGAAAGCATACAAAAGAATAAGCAGTATTTGTAATGTTTGTCGAAAACTCTTCATGACTTTTTCTTAAACAAAAATACATCTTATGCTACATAAAATCAGTTTGTATAAAACGATAAATGTACAAAGAAAGAAATAAAATACACTGGAGGAATTGGCAAGGGGCTCACAACTTAAAGTGCAGGGTGCACCCTTAATAGTCGAGGAAACCTAATCAGATGAGTATCATCAAGCTCCACTTTTTGGGCCTACACAGTAATATGCAGAGACCTTTTGATATAAATCATATATAAATCCCTTGTTAGTTTTTTAGTTCGGGAGGTACTCCGCATGTTTTGTCTTGTATGCCGATGTTACCTTAATATTTACACTACCTGGCACTTAACTTTGTAATGGTTTTTATAAAGTTGTTTTAAGTGGTTCTTTTATTAAAGTGATTTTTTAATAAAGTGTACTTATTTTTAAAGTGACTTTATTTCCATAAAGCACTTATGTAATAAAGTAAAAATCACTTTAATTTAAATGAGACATTTTTGAGGGAATGGATCATGACCCTTAATCTTCAAAAATGCAAGATCTAATCTTGGCCTTTGGATCTAGGGTTGGGGAAGGTGAAAAGACTCTTTGGGGGGGAAATGTCATTTTCAGATTATAAAAGAATGCATTGGGTAGTGTGCAAGACACCAAGAAGATGAGAGGAGTTGAGTTAGAGATATTTTCTAAGTATGCTTGAGAGATGAAAGTGAGCAGCAAAAAATGCACGTTTTCCAAGGAATGAGGCAAGAATCCCAATAAAACTTTTCTGTGAGTTTTGGCCTGAAATATTTTTTTGTTGTGGGAGGCCGTACTATACGGATCCATACAGTTCGTATGATTTTGTACAGTTCATACAACTGTACGGATTTGGCACAAAAAACAAGGCATTTCGGGCATGGTTTTCGGGGCAGATTTCAGAATTATAGTGGTTGTTTTTGGGTCGTACGAAACAATCCATACAAATAACTTTAGCCATGAAAAACGAGGTGTGGAGGAGGTCGTACAATAGTACAGTTTTGGCATGGAAAACGAGGCAGATTTTTGTTGGACGGATTTGGTGCTATGAGGTATTTTCCTTGACTGGAAATGTGGTTTTGTTGATGTTTTGTACTTTCCTGAAAGATGAATAATAGATCTCTCTCTCTCTCTCTCTCTCTCTCTCTCTCTCTCTCTCTCTTGCTGGGTTTCCCCACATTGGGGTTTTCCCTGGCATTTGCCTAAATTTCTGGGTGTTATGGGTTATTGTCCACTGTGTTATTTCCGCTGCTATTTTGCTTAGCTATGTGTATTTTTGTTTATGAAAATTTATGAATGTGGGTTTATGCATTTATGAAGTTTATGAAGACAGTTATCTCTAGGTTGTTAAGTCTTTGACAGAATATTAGCTTGTTGTTTTTTTGTCATTAAAAATCTACATGGTATCAGAGCTTTGTCTCTGACAGTGGGCAGTGTGATTTTTGGGCAAAAGGTTGTGATTGTTTTCCTTGAGTTGTGACAGGGAATATGGATGCAAGCATTAGATATGAGGATTGGTTGGATGACATTTCCAACTATTTGCAGTGGAAGGCCTGATTGTCAGTCGTTCTCAAGGAGAACAAAATTTATAGCTATGTCAACTATGTTGTAGTAGCTCCCGCAACAGATCCTGTTGCTTTGGACTTGCATGAGACCAAGGAATCCAAAGCTCAGAGGATTATTCTGGATGGGGTGAAGGATCACCTTATCCCACACTTGGCTGATAAAAAGATTGCCAAGGAGATGTGGGATGCACTTAAGAACTTGTTCGAGGCGAAGAATGAGAACCGAAAGATGGCCTTTAAGGATAAGTTGCATGATACCAAGATGGGTAAGGAGGAGAATGTCTCTTCTTATCTTACCTGGGTGACTCAAGTTAAAGATGAGCTGGCAGCTGTTGGAGAGGTCATTACGGATTCTGAGTTGGTGAGGATAGACTTAAATGGTTTCACCAAAGAATGGGAAGTCTTCATGAAGTGTGTGGTGGGACATGAGCATCTCCCATATTGGAGCAGACTATGGGATGATTTCACTCACGAGGAGATCTGAGAAATATCTCAGAGCAGTGAACAAAAGACAGACAGAGATGATGAGAATGTTGCTCTTGCAAAAAAGAGCAAGAAGAAAGGAAGTTCTGGAAGGGACTTGAGTAAAATCAGATGATATTATTGTAACCAGTTGGGGCACTTTGCCTCTCATTTTCCTGAGAGGAAGAAGAAGAAGAAGGAGTCAAAGGGGCCTGAGAAAGCTTCTACAGTAGCCATGGAGGACTTTGCTTGAAAGTTCGATAGGGAATTTTCTTTGGTGATCCTAGTTTCCAGTGTCGGCAGCAGAGGATTCAGAGGTGATGTCAGATGGATTGTGGACAGTGGAACCTCTAGACACATGACAAGAATCTAGCGAATATTCCTAGATTTCACAGAGATTGGTCCTGGCCGACAAGTGGTAAATAAAGGTGGTATGGCGAGAGTTGTACGTGGAGTTGGGAAAGTCATATTCCAACACGAGTTTGGGGAACTCTTGGAGCTTGATGGAGTTCTCTTTGTTCTAGGGTTGAGGGTTACTTTTCTCTCAGTCTCAGCCTTAGAAGATGTAGGATATTGCGTATTGTTCAAGAGGGAACATGTATTTATCTATAGGTAGGGAGTGGACCTGGTAGAGATGCAACTGATCGATAACCGGGTGAACAGGTTGTATATGTCGAGAGGACATCCTTTGATGTATGATTCAACGTTGGATGAGGAGTGTGAGAAGGCTTCTGAGACTGCGGTGGCACTAAGGATACAGTCTTGCATTCTGAAAGAAGAGAGCGAGTCTCTTATGAGCACTGGCAGAAGGCTCAACTAGTTTGATCGAACCAATGCTAAAGATGAAGTGATCTCAGGGTTCCAGGAGGTTGCCAGGGGAAGATCTTCTAGTTCTAGTTTTGTGCAGCTGTTGCGGATGGCTCCAGGTTCAGAGGGAGCTCCTACAGAGCACAGTGTGATGGGACCAGATGATGGATATGGCATTGAATACATCCCTCACTAAGAGGGAGTGTTATCTTTTTAGCTCGGGAGGTACTCCACATGTTTTGTCTTCTATGCAGATGTTACCTTAATATTTACACTACTAGGCACTTAACTCTGTAATAGTTTTTATAAAGTTGTTTTAAGTGGTTCTTTTATTAAAGTAAATTTTTAATAAAGTGTACCTTCTATTTTTAAAGTGACTTTATTTTCATAAAGCACTTATGTAATAAAGTGAAAATCACTTTAATTTAAATGAGACATTTTGGAGGGAATGGATCATGACCCTTGATCTTGAAAAAGACAAGATCTAATCTTGGCCTTTGAATCTAGGGTTGGGGAAGGTAAAAAGACACTTTGGGGGGGAAATGTTATTTTCATATTATAAAAGAATGCATTGGGTAGTGTGCAAGACACCGAGATTTTCTGAGTATGCTTGAGAGAGGAAAGTGAGCAACAAAGAAGGCATATTTTCTAAGGAAGGAGGACACGAATCCCAACAAAAATTTTCTGTGAGTTTTGGGCCAATTTTTTTTTTTGTTGTGGGAGGTCGTACTGTACAGATCCGTATAGTCGTATGGATTTGGCATGAAAATCGAGGCATTTTGGGCAAGATTTTCAAGGCCATACGGAACAAATCGTACAACTGACTGTGGGCCTGAAAAATGAGGTACCAAGGAAGCCATACAACAGTACAGTTTTGACACAGAAAACGAGGAAGATTTATGTGGGATAGATTTGGTGCTCTGAGGTATTTTCCTTGGCTGGAAATGTGGTTTTGTTGATGTTTTGTACTTTCCTGAAAGTTGAATAATAGATCTCTCTCTCTCTCTCTCTCTCTCTCTTTGGGTTTCCCCACATTGGGGTTTTCCCTGGCATTTGCCTAAATTTCTGGGTGTTATGGGTTGTTGTCCACTCTGTTATTTTCGCTGCTATTTTTCTTGGCAATGTGTATTTCTGCTTATGGAAATTTCTGAATGTGGGTTTATGCATTTATGAAGTTTATGAAGACAGTGATCTCTAGGTTGCTAAGTGTTTGACAGAATATTAGCTTGCTGATTTTTTTTCATTAAAAATCTACATCCTAACTATCTCAACCCCTGAGAAAATCCTATCAACCGGGTTTGATTTAATAGAATATAATTTCTCTTTTTTAAAAAACATAAATTTAATCTAAATTGTCAAAATATTGCAAAGTACATTAACATTTATCTAGTAATGCTTCTATATAGTCTTCAATGGAATGCCCTTAATTATCAAATTTTGTATATAGTGTGTCTTTGTTTAGCCTAGACTCTAGATCTATGTGTCCCCACTATTATTGGAAATGTACACCACACGCCTGAAGTTGAGCTAACTCTTTTTTTTTTTTTATGTCTGGCGGAATCAACAACTAGTTGGGCACGTGCTCGCGTTACACGTGGCTATGTTATCCAACTGCTACCACTATAACCTCCAGGTGTGCCCACGATGCCCCTTACGCGACACACATTGTAAGTCGGGGGGAATTGAACTCGAAACCTCATGGAACTTCATTTTCACGGCACTTGCCAATTGAGCTTCCCCCGGGGGGCAAATTGAGCTAACTCTTTAAACTAAATGTTCAATACATAAAAAAAATAAAAAAAAATAAAAAAAATTATCTTATCTAAACGGGATGCTTCCTTAAGATGACTGTTCTTTTTTTCTAGGTATCTTTTAGTTTTATGTGATCTCAAAGCTTCTTTAATTTTTCACTCTGATTATAGCACTTTTCTATCTTTTTAAGTGAGAAGTAAAAAATAATTTTCTTCAATCTGATTGTTTTCATTTTGTATCAGCTAATTTTCTGTTGAAATCTAATAACATACATAACCTTCTTAATAGTTCCAATTGTCCCTCCTTGCATACACGCATCTAGGATAAAGGACCACAGGGGATAATCCGACTGCGAATATAAGATCTAGGCTAGGCCTAGACTATCCTCGTCGTAGTATATCATATCTTCATCCATTAACGATATCTAACTAGGAACTAACAAATATCATATCTTCATCCATTAACGATATTTAAACAAAGGGCACATAATAGCACCTGTGGAAACCATTGTTAGAAAATACATGCCCATGAGAAAAGACCTAAAGACACCAAAGAATTATGCATCTCTTTAGCACACTTGCATTGAAATGTTTTAACCATAAGAAACTTTTTACTTTCAATATATATATATATATATATATATATATATATATATAAGTTTGATATTGAAATATTTTATTTATGGTCCATATTGAAAAAAAAAAWTTGTAATTAATTTTTTTTTTAAATGTCATKTGTCAACTCTATGTTAAGCATGAAGGAATTACACATTTTACCTCACACTAGGAAGTAGCAAGCACCTATCTACTGAATAATAATATTTTTACTTTCAATTAATTTATTTCTCTTTATATACATATAAATATRAAGTTGATATACAATTATTTTACTTAAGGTGGACATTAAAACATTTTATTTATGGTTAACATGTAGTGTAGTTAGGGGGATAATATGGGGTACCTAGAGAGRCACCCTAAGGGGAATAATAATAGAATTTAATATGTATTGTTATGTATGGATACCACTTTTAGTAAAAAAATCCTAGTGTGCACACAATAAAGATGAGAAGTATTATTAGAAGGTTCCTTCTCTAGAATGTTTTTAGGTGATACATAGTATTACATATAGAGGTGTAAGAAATGTATTGAGCATGGTTGAAGAGTATTGTATTTAGAGAATATCTCAATTAGGAGGTTCCTCCCTCAAAGAGGAAAGTGAAAAAGAGTGCATCCCTTCCTTAAAAGGATCAATTATAAGGTGTTCCCCTATCTTAAGGTTTTGATATTAATATAAAGTGAATCTTTCTATATTGTTTTTTAATCTTCTGTTAGATTTTTTTGTGTTCGGATCTTTGGAACTTAACAAGTGGTATCAGAGCATAAAAATATGAATGCAACACATATTTATTCATGGTAATCTTCAAATCTTTAAAAAATTGTACATTTTCACCCTCAACCTGAGTGCTTTAAATATCATTTGCAGGTACTTGCAACCTTTTAGCCAGGTTAACATGGATAAAATTATGCATGAAACTAAGGTTAATAGAAACAATAATCTTCTCTTGTTGAATGCATCCACACACTTGTAGATGGAGTTTACACATGAAAATAAATCCTTGGTGCTTTCGTTATGGGGTGCCAAGGGAGGTGCCTAAAGGGAATAATAGAGTTTGATATGTATTGTTATGTATGGAGGTCACTTTTAGTAAATAAGGTCTAGTGTGAACATAATAAAGATGAGAAGGCTTAATCGAAGATTCCTTCTTTATAATGTTCTTAGGTTGTAGGTAGTATTATATATAGAGGTGTAAGAAATGTATTGAACATGGTTCAAGGGTATTGTATTTGGATCGTATCTTATTAGGAGGTTTCCCCCTCGAAGAGACAAGTGAACAAGAGTGGATCCCTTCCTTAAAATGATCAATTATAAGGTGTTGTCCTACCTTGAGGGTTTGATATTAATAAAAATTTAATATTTTCTATATTATTATTGGATATTTTGTATGTTATTTTGTATTCAAATCTCAGGCACTTAAAATGTGGTATCAGATTGTTTTCTTTGGCTAAAAAAAGGGGCAAATATTTTTTATTTTGCAGGTTTCCAAACGAAGAAGAAAAAAGAGGGTCATGACACTCAGATAATTTCTTGTATATTTATAAAGAGAAGTTGAAGAAATTGGTTGTATAATTGAATTCCTCTTGGAAAAAAAAGAGTTAAAAAAAATCATTTCAATCAGAGTTCAGGAGGTCAAGATATCGTTGATTTAAAATCAACAATTTTCAGGTTTTTTCCAAAGATGGTCATGTGATTTTGTAGGTTTATGTCACAATTTGTGAATAATTTTCCCAAACCAATTGTATATTTGAGTTCCCTTGCAAAATCACCCAATTTCAAAAAAAAAAAAAAAAAAATTGTTTGAATCAGAGCTTTGAAAGTGAAGATATCATTGATTTAAAATCAACAATATTTAGGGTTTTTCATGACGACCGCGAGACTGCAAAGATCATTGGATAGGGTACTCATATTGCTTACAAATTAGTTCCATTGGATAGATTAATTTCATGGGTTTCATTTGACATAGTATATGTAGTGCTTCCAATCTAAAAAAAAATCACTCTCAAACACTCATGGGTATGAAGCATGAAGTTAGGATCAAAATTTTAGAATCTTTCCATGACATTCAAAAGCCATTGGCTAAATATAAGGACCTCTATATTTTTTAGAACACATAATATTTTGTGAAAGAATAATATGATTGAAAATGATATGCTTGATCAGAAATGGTAGGGAGAGTAGACAAATATTATTACACACTCAAAATTGCGTTGAGAGCTCTCATCTATTTCAAAATCAAATAGAATACATATATAAATACATCAACAATGTCTCAATATAGAAAAATACCTTGATATATTGGTTGAGGAAATATCTCAACCACACACCAATATAAAAGGCATCTAGTTGGAGAGAATCTATCAAACCAACTAGTTTGAACAACCCTCTACAACCTAGGAGTAGACTCCTTCTTGTAGAGACTAGAAAATCTAAAAATTCATGACCAATAACTAAATAATTAAACATGAGCACACACATAAGACAAGTAGGGATTTACATTTCCCAACACTCCCCCTTAACGACTACTTGTCTTTACCATCGCCAAGTCAGGTCTTCATCATCACCAAGTCCTTTGAATCAAAGCATCTCTTGATCAACAAAGCCTATATATGGTCCAACCTGGTACTTTCACTTTGTACCGCGATCATGCATCCATCAAACTTCCAAAGTCCATAAAACGAAACAATCGTCCAACAAAATTCATGGGTTCCTGATTTCTACAACCGCTAGTCTAATAGGATGTCCTTCAGATACATGATTCATTCAACGTCTTGATGAACTCCCCTTGAAAATAAACTCAAGTTTTATAGACAGATCTAGAGTATATAACCAACATGGTCCACCCATGGAGCATTCAATCGACCCGTGACTTGGCCTACTCCCAGTGTTAAAGACTATACTATAGGTTTCTGCACTAAAACATTGGGGATACATGACAAAGGGGTATGCATGTTTATCCAGGTATTACAATGATATGCCCTTTACACATTGCATAAACACAAGTACATAAATTACATACACTCCATCTCATGGAGATATCAGGTACAAAACCCAAACATTACAAGGACTAATACATCATTACATTACATCATAGACTTGTTGTAAAACAATCTGTGAATCACATTAAAAAATGGTCATAAGTCTATTTATTCAACAAAATTCAAACTTTTACCTTGTTTGTCCATGATCACTTTTGCTTTTGCTTCTTCTGCACCACTTCCATATGCCAAGTCGTCTAACTTTTATTGTTGGCTTCTTATGTTGTCATCAGCCTCTATGGGAATAACTCTTTGCTAAACTCAAAACACTATCTATGTTCCTAATGTTTATCATTCCAACTCATGTCTACAACCAAACCTTGATTTATTAGGCGAGAATAGCTCACTTCCATCCCCAATACACAAAGGTTCATGCTCCTCCATTTACTTATGGAATTGTGATCTCATACCAATTGGGAACCAACTTCTCCTTTGGGCCAAACACTAGTACCATCAATGTAAAGACTCAGTAACTTTCCATCCAAGTCAATAGTCAATCTTAAATCAATTAATTAAACAATTTGCATCAAGGCGCAATTAAAGGTAACATGTAACAAAACTTCCTTCCAACTACCATACAATTTACAAAGCAGGCGTACCAATGGTTATACATAGCAAAATAAGGTTAAGCAATATTTCAAAACTATCGGAAAGAGTTAACATAATCTTCCTTTTCTGAATTATGTTCACATGTTTGGAGTCTTCATATGCATATTTGACCTCTCCTTCACTGTAACTCTCAGTTTATAGTCTTGGATTTCCCTTTGTTTGTCAGAGTAGCCAATTCTAACAAAACAATTACACTTCGTATTGAGTTGGCTAAGCTCAATAAAGATTTTATGATTCCAAAAACATTAACTCGTTCTTTATTAGAGTTTACATACTTCATCTTGTGATTGCTAGGTCACTCACTTCTAACAATTCATCACATATTAAGTTGAGTAGACTCAATATGTTTCATTTTACAAACTTCAAATTAAAAAAAAAAAAAACATTAATTTACCATTATGATGGTCAAAGATTATCACCATTACAACCCACATATATCCTTCTTTATGTTGGTGATTTCGTATGTCTATTCTCCAGCAAGGTACCTTTCCAGCTCCAACCTTCATCCCATCCACCGACTTCCCCACGATTTGGTTTACCTTCTAATGATCTGATTGCCTCCTCTGCAATCTTGTGCCCCAACACCATGGTCTCGTGGTCATTATCTGTGTGATATATTTGGAAATATGATTGTGATCCAGTGAGATTAACACCCTCTGTAATCCTTACTATACCGTGTGGCCATATCACTAAAATCTCATGGCCTCTCTTAGTGATATCCTCATTTTTCACTAGAATCTGGTCCCTTTGACATTCACACAATTCCTTTTTCACCCCTACCTTATTGTTTCGTCAAAGAATATGTATCCAGGCGCATGGAATTAGTATTAAATCACACATCAGTAAACAAAAAATGCTCTCCTCCAGCAGCAAATGTGTGCACTCTTCATTGTGTCATCGACAACCCTTCCATTGCTATCATGGGTTTATTTTTCCATGATATAACAMMAATGTGTCACAAATAAAAWAAAAACTTGATATCAACTCAAATTCAAAWCWTCAGRGATAAAAATRTGTGTGGGTACTCCRGTATATGATCCTCAAAATTCTTCACAAGTTTCWTTCCAGGAAACGGTGAGACAACTCCAACATTGCATAGATGTAATATTCCAAGTTTTGACTATATCCTTCAATAGTTAGGATGACGGTTGATGATATTCTCAACCAGGAGGCTCCTTTACACGGGCAAATATTGTAGGAGGTTCTTCTTCTAAACAATGCCCTCYATCAACTCAAATTCAAATCTTCAGAGATAAAAATATGTGTGGGTACTCCGGTATATGATCCTCAAAATTCTTCACAAGTTTCATTCCAGGAAACGGTGAGACAACTCCAACATTGCATAGATGTAATATTCCAAGTTTTGACTATATCCTTCAATAGTTAGGATGATGGTTGATGATATTCTCAACCAGGAGGCTCCTTTACACGGGCAAATACTGTAGGAGGTTCTTCTTCTAAGCAATGCCCTCTTACCAAATGCTCATTTATGCCTGGATCAAATTACTCAACAATTCAAGCAAAACAGCTTCAATACTAGCGACTCTCTTATTGTTGACTTCCGTGGCCTTCAATACTAGTTTTTCTTTGAAAGATGGAATCAAAGTAAAGTTCACCTTTTTATTGTAATTTAGAATGTAGCATAGATCAAAATTGTCAATAAACTTTCACAACCAATAAAAAAAAACTTATTTTTTATTTTTAAAAACTTATTTCTTTTTTATCTTTATGTTTCATTAAAAAATTATAAAAAATATTTTAGATTACAATGATATTTTATATTACAATGTATAGAGATATTGATACATTTTAAATCTTATTT
>ML829800.1:0-16796 GCA_009831015.1 Picea engelmannii
ATGTGAAAACTAGACAATAAACATTATAAGCCTCCATGAAAAATTCACCGCAACACACTATGCAAGGTGTAACTAAGATCCTCTTGAAAACTAGACAATAAACATTATAAGCCTCCATGAAAAATTCACCGCAACACACTATGAAGGTGTAACTAAGATCCTCTTATTCAATTTTAGGAGGATTTAGGACACGAAGAAAAAACATTTGATTTTATTGAAATGTCTTCTTGTCACATTGCCCAAATATAATTAGCTCTTAAAATTTAAGAGCATTTTTTTTTTCGATGAGATATCAAGATTTAAATCAAGATACTCTTGTGACAAAAATATTACAAAACTTTTCAAAAAATTATACCAAACTCTCATCACAACTTCAACCCCTTTTTACATAGTAAATCTCCCTCACAATAACAATGTCATGGTATTTATAACCATGCTAAATTGTGATGTAATATCTTAGAAAATATTCACAATACTTTCTCTAAGATTTTTAACCATACTAAATTGTGAAGTAATATCTTAGTAAATATTCACAATACTTTCTCTAATCTTTTAAACAAAATCTATATTAAGTGGATTCTTGGAACCTTTTTCACTATATCAACCATATAAAAAATTAAACCCTTTTTATCCTTTTACCTAATAAATTTAAGAACCTTCAAACATTCTTTTATGAGGTAAAAGTATGTCATTTTGAATCAATTTAATGTGACTCTTTCCCAAAAGTTAGTGCATTAAAATCCAAATGTGTCTTTTCTAATAATTACATAAGACGGACTTTTATAATCTTTCAAAAGTTTGCTTTTGCTCATTTTTAAGTGTGCACTAACCAATATTGAAATGTTGTGAAATTATCTCATGCAAAATATGATGATGTTTCCATGATTTTAATTTTGAACGAAGAGCATGATAATACCTTGAATGGAAAGAAGTTGTGGGACTTCAATATCCGTGGATAAGATAATTAAGGAGGCGTTGAAGAACAATGCAATTGTTGTCGCAGTAATTCATCGTTGGAGATTGTGTAGTTGGAGATTGCATTGTTGTTGGAGATGCTTCATTTACTAAAATATTGCGCACAGATTTGTATATAAAGACAAAAAAATTAACGCAATCACTTTTATTTTTTTTAAATAAGCTTGATAGGTGCACAATGGGTTGTGCAATATCTTTACCAGGTCTCTTGTCACGATCTGCGTTCCTTCTGCTTATGACATGTGGAGGTAGGCTGGTGTAACAATTTTACAATCTTGCGATTTGGTACTAGATCGTTTTCCAAGTAAAACATTTGAGGAAAAAAAAAATCTTGATTTTAGATCTGTGGGCGCACAAATCACCGAGGAAAATACTAGTTTGTGAATTCGATCTAAAAATTAACGACTTTCTTCATTCATATGATCTGGATACTTGTGGAGTGCGTGGGATGTTGATCATACTTATTTATTTTCTTGTCTTTATATCTGATCACATAACAACAACGAATGAAAAATATGATCACATCATAAGTCATATTAATAGAATCTTACCATGCACTACACAGAGCACACGATTCAAGATGTGACTGTGAAATTGTTTTCCAAAGAAATATGTGTTGTTTAGATTGCCAAATTAGTGATGATGAGAGTTGGATAGGAGTGTTGATCACGTGGCATGATCATATCTCTGTGAGAAAAATCGTTGTTCAAAAACCTAATACATTTCATTGCTAATCGATCTCTGCACAGATCATGGGTGCAACAAATTATATCATTGTTGTGAAGGGAAAATCATGGGATCTAGTTCGAGGATAGATCATTGTGTATCTCTTGCATTCCGTTCATCATTCAATTTGGGCTAGGAAATATTTCCACTATGGCCTCCCTTCTTTCTAGACGTGCCAAGCTCAAATCCAGTCGTTAACTCTGTGAATCATTCTTCACTTACAAGATGACACAACAAATATTAAGAACAGAGAAAAAACCTTCTTCTTCAAACTTCTTTGGGATATGATCTAATCTAAATATCTATACGATATGTGATCTGGACAACTCAGGATCTGTGAGGGTCTAGGCAGCAACATATTTCAAATTTGGATAATTCACAACTAGAGCTACCATTGCATTGGGGGACAAAGGAATTTATGCGTGAGAACGGAACATTCGAACATTGATCTCATACATAACTTGATCGATGGCACCAAACAATTGCAGAAGGTAGATTGAAAAGTAATTTTCCCACCACGCGGACTTGGACTGCACCTCACCTTCCATGGAAAACTACCATGGTGAAGCAATTAGACCCTTAAGAATGATCATAGCTCTAGTAGCAATTGATAAAATATAGACAGGGATAACAAGATGATGGAAAAGGGCCACTAGCCAACTCTTTTGTATTCACATCAATGGTACTGTTATAGCAAGATTTGCCTCACCCTATGCAATCTTGCACATAAGACCTTTTTCCATTTCCTTATGCAGACTTATCATCCATGTTTGTAACATTTAGAGCTAAAAATACATATTTTTCCACATGTACACATCTTTCCTACTATACATCATGCATATACTACAACCCGCGTACATCGGGATTTGTGCCAAAAAATGAAAATTAATGTCGGGTTTCCATGTCACGACAGGAGATATATGATCCTTGAGCTTACATACTTTGGAAACATTCTGAATCAACCCTTTAGTTCCATTTTGAAGAATATAAATAGGCCAATTCCGATCTATGGAAAGAGGAGAAAGAATTCAACTTTGAGAGAAAAGTTACTTTGGAGAAATTATTTATTTCATATTGAGTCTGCATCCCTTTTTCCTTTAAGTAAGAACACAATGTTCAACCCCCAAGCTCTTCCCTTATTGATTGAGAACCTCCGTGTTTCTCTTTTATGAGCTTGCCTTTGGTGGATGATTGAAGTGGTGGAGGTCCAGTTGGAAGGAACTCAGTTTCTCGGTTCCGAACCGTGCCGACACGAAAGTCTGTAAAATTTTCCCTTCTGCTGATCATATATTAATAGAAATACTCTTTTCTCGTTCAATTGATATCTTGAAAATATTTGAATTATTATTCTATGGGTGTATTTGTCATGTTTATTAAAGGATTATGCTATTGAATGTGCTAACATATTTTATTATCACCATATGCTTGCTTTTCTTGGTTGTTGAGGACTAGTTCCAGGTATATTGCTTTGGGTCAAGTGCTCAACGATGGACTTCATCGAACCTCTGAATGAGGTAGGGCTTTTATCTTGTCTTGCTAGCATATTTGTTTACATAGCATACTTGAGAAGAGAGTTGATTCCTGCAGTCATTTTTGTCTTTTGTGGTTTACCCTAGCCATAGAGAGATTTTCCTCGTAACATAATTGACGACCGTATTAGGGATTAAATCTTCTTTCTTAGGGTTTGGAGTATTTTTATCCTTAGATTTCTCTCATTCCTATTGTGTTTCTTTTCGTATCATTGATTGACAACCTCTGTTCACTCTGGGTTTGAGTTTTCAACCTTCTCCCTTTCCCGACCTTGTTTTTTGAAACATATACATGCTTTTTTGTTGACAGTCGCGTACATACACAGACTGTCCCTCTACAAGCTACGTGCATACACTACGTTTTCCTAAACAATCACGTATATCAACTTTCCTTGCTTGTTTGCTCGGTCTGGTGGTTGCTGGGTGAGATTTGATGTTCGCTGAGTTTTCTTAGGTCTCTGTAGTGCTTGTTAATAGTTTGTGGGATGATAGGAAACCTGTCTATGGTTGAATTTTTGGGTGAAGTCTTTCTCATCATCTTTTCATTTTGATTGTCCTTGTAAATTGGGATGGGTGTTTTGCTACTTGATATATTGTTTGAGTTATCTTTTTCTATACACAATAAAGTTTATATATCAGGTTGTTTTTCAGTCCATGAATTTTCATTTTTATTATATTGAAAATATAAAAATATTAAGTATTTTGCATTGCTTGGGATTTTGGTCTTTTGAGTCCTTGTCATTAGATTAGTGCGTGTAATGAAAGATTGCATTTTTACTTTAGAATTGCAAAGTCTAAATTGAAAATTGCATTGGTTTTTAGAAGCATATCATGCAATGAAAGTCAAAGTTAGGGCTTTGCATTATATTCGTATTTAGTTTTCTTGCAGAGTCATAACATCATGAGTTACACTACCATACCTTTTTGATTAATCACGACCACTAAAATTAACACTATAATTTAAAATTGATTAGTCACAATTTTATTTTCTAGGGTGCACAAACTAGCTTAGGATTTAGTGCCTTGGAATAGGATTTTGTGAGTAAACTTCTCCAAGGCAATTAAATCAACATATGTGTCTGAGAAAGGGAGTTGAGAAATCCATTGTATAATTGGTAATACCAGGAGGCTCCGCTCACACCATAGTTAATCACGAGGTTGAACAAGGTTGGTTGAAGGGATATCCCCCTGATACCTTCTTAGCGTCAGAGATATTTCTGGGGATCTATTCGTATCTGGGGATCTTGCTAGTGCCTTTACTTCCATGAGAAGCGGTGCTTTAAAGGTTTCGAGATTTTCCACCCTTCCCGTACGGTGGACCTGAATTACGACTGCTCACCGGTGCATTAATTATACATTGGTTTATTAGTTTCTTGACTTAGGTGCCACATAGGTTACATGGAGGGGTTATTTTTCAGGTACCTTGGGTCAGATAAGGGTCAAACAACACACAACCTTTATCGAGGATTATCTCTCCGGGGGGATTTGACCGACTGGTTGTTAAGCCCACGAGGCCCCTTATAATTGATTATGTTACTTCCAGTATTTAGCAGGGAGTCTCAGGCCCCTCTTGGGCGAGACATACCTTCTTTAGGGAGCGAGGCCATTTTCAGCCACTTTACCCCATTTGTGTGCATTTTGGCCGTTTGACTTTTGGTGTGCTCTTTGATTACTAGTTGGCCTTATGATTTATTTTTCGTCCTTAGAGCCTTAAGTCATCGTGGAGTCGGACCAAAGTCCTCGGCGTTCCCATTGCTTGTTACAGTTATCACTGGATTTTGAGTATTTTCCCTCTAAAAGACAGAGTTATTAGGCGTGGTACACACACATCCACTGTTCAGACTTGTGATTCTATAAGGATGATTATTAAACATAGTCTTCAGAACACTAGGAGCCCTTCGAATCCCATACCCACTATAGTTAATAGCCCCCCTTGGACTCTTGCAACCATAATGGTTGTAGTGTCAGAGGTACCTATCATTACTATGATTTGACCTATAGTGAATGCTCAATCTCTTGCCTCAAAACCTTTTCGGTGTCTTGGTCTCTCACCGAGATATAATGTTCAGTCCATCCCTATGACCTCTAGTCCTTTTTCCTATGGTATGCAGAACTTTACTTTGCAGTTTTCGAACTCCATCCTAGTTGTTGGCCCTAATGCTAGCATTGGGATTGGGGGCACTACACCTCCTTATACTCCTTTTTTATTTGATGGTTCTCAAATATCTCAAATGATTCTTAACATGGGAGTTATTCTTGATTTTAACCCCGTGTCTAATCCTCTTGCTTCTGGGTGGAACAATCAACCAGACAGACAAGCTTCTGCTCAATTTTCATCTTATACCCCTACCTCCTCGATATCAATTCTGAACAATACGTTTGGCATGACGAATCCACCTCTATCCTTTAGATTCACACTTGGAGAAGGTCAGTTTCATGCTTTGGGAAACCCCCAACCTGTATCCAATCCGGTTGGGGGAAATTTTTATAACCCTCATCAGAACATTCCTATTGGAATGATGCCCAACCAACCTTTTATGAATCAACATGGAGGAGGGCCTTATAATCTCGGACAGGGCCATGGTGCTTACCAGAACCCTGGATGGGCTGTAGTTCTTTAAACACAATCTTTTCGAGGAGCTTGGGGAAAGATGCTGCAACCCCTTCTCCTTTTTCTGGCAATGCTTAATTTGTCAAAATTGTCTAAGTTGATGAACAAAGCTGTGAGTCATGATATTCCATGGCCTCCTATCCCAATCAAGATTCCTTTGGACATACCCAAGTTTGAAGGTAATAATGGCGAGGATCATGGAGATCACATTACTACTTTTCACCTATGGTGCTCCTCCAAGTCCCTTAATGACGATTCTATCTGATTAAGATTATTTCAATGCACCCTCATTGAGGTCACCGCGAAATGGTATATCGATCTACCTATGGGGGCATATGGGACTTTTAATCAGTTGGTGTTGGTCTTACTTAACCACTTCTAGTTGTCGGTTCATTGGGATGTTGGCCTAAAACTTCTGTCGGCTTTACGCCAGGACACCACCACTCATATCTCGTATCATATCTAGGAGTGGTGTAGACAAAAGAGGTTGATTAAGACCTACATTCCCCCAAAATTTCTTTTAGAATGGTTCCTCAAGTCTTTTCACCCTCCTATCTCAAAAGATGTTGGTACATCTGGGGTTACCACTGAGGAAGAAGTGATCTTTAAAGCTTAGCAGTTAGATTTCATATATGCTCAGTTTGGGATGTTATAGCACATTCTTCTGGATGTATTGCGGTCAACTTACGACCCTAGACAAAAGCTTGGACCTTATGTCGATTACATTATAGGCTCCACCAATTTAAAATCCACAGGCTCGGTGACAAGCCATTTGAAAGAGTTGCTTCCAAACCAGTCTGCAAGAGGGCCAACTTCATCTGTGTCTTCCAATCCCACTCAGTCAACAGATGTACATTTCGTGCAATCGTCATCCAACCCAAATGGTAACCAACAAGCATGCAAGAATAAGAATAAATGAAGTAATAATCGTAAGGGTGAGAAAAATGGTAATAAACCCAAGGACAATGGTAATAATGAGAAGACGAATAATAATGTTGGAGAGGGAAAAAAAGATAGACGTAAGGTGAAATTTCCCTATAAGCTTTGTATAGATGACCACCTTATCCATTTATGCCCCAAACTTGTGGAAGCTGCAAGGCTATTATCTCTATCGCCGACCGTGTCGATGAATGCTTTTCCACACAACCAACACATGACCTCGAGCTCCTCAAATTCCGAAAATGCGGTTGGTGGGTGTCGAAACCTGTCGTTTCAAGACGACGACCGCTTGTGTATAAATATGGTCGATGCGAAAGTTAATGGAGCCACTCGATATCAAGATTATAACTCTTCACACGTTATTCCTGTTCTATAATATCCTCCTCCTCCGAAGATGAATTTACAGAATGAAAAAACAGAGCCACTTCCTTGTATTCCGAAAGACGTACTCAAGCGCTCTACCCACAATCCAAATGCTAGAGCCTCCCAAAACTACTCTATTGTTGAGGACCTGGCTCAAACCCCTTGTGCAATGTTGGCTTTGGAGGTTCTGCAGAAGTGTCATTTACAAATGAATGCCTTCCTATCTATGTTAGGGGATCTAGAACCCAGTGGCTCAAAAGTTATCAAGTTTGACGTCACAGATTTGAAGCCTCGCTTACCTTACCATGTGGCATTCCAAATTCACGTGGTTTAGTCAAAGTATACCATCAAACATGCGGTTGTTGATGAAGGCGCTGCTACGTGTTTGATGTCCTTGATCAGTTGGAAAGCTCTCGGTTCTATGACTCTTTCTATGTCATCGAACATGTTGCTTTTTTTCTAACAATTATTCCTTCCTCCCTTACAGTATTCTCCCTGCCTTTCCGATCCATTTAGGTGGGAAGACAATAGAGGTGGAGGTCGAGGTAGTTGATGCGCCTCTTGATTATAAATTGTTACTAGGATGCAATTGGACCTATGCTATGGTTTTCGTCGTATCGTTTGTCTTTAGTACTCTTTGTTTTCCTCATGAAGGGAAGATCGTGATGATCGACCAATTATCCTTTGCGTACTCTAGTCCTAATGAATCGATTGGACCGTCAAACCTTGTGATCGACAATTGACAATTTTTAGCCGTCAACTGAGAATATTGGTGTCAGAATCTATTCTTCCCTTATGGGTACTTTCGACTTCACGACATCGAGTCATCACGTTTACGCCATGACCAGTGGGCACGTTTTGACAAGGGGGTCCATTCCTTTCTGCACTTTCTATTTTAGTGATCCATGGACCTTACCATCCTCGACTTCTTCTTGTGAAGTTCAGTCGCATGCTGGAATGTCCATGCCACTATACATAATGGAGATTGCGTATCAAGTTGTTCTTGACTCTTTCGTCGATCCCGATCCCGATCCCGATTCTGTTACCTCACCGATGGAAGAGGGGGATCCCCTTCTTAAGCCCGTGTGGGACACTTCGTTGTCTTGTTCACATGATTTCCTCGATGAGACTTTGCCTTCGGACAAAAATATCATCGAAGCCATGAATGGTTCCAACAAACCTTGGGATGATATGCATCACCGCTCTTATTTTCTCCCTGAGCTTAAAATAATCGAACAAGATGACTTTCGATCTACCTTGAGTGAGATAGTCGGTTAGTCGTTGTTCCACATGATACGCACAGCATTTATGCTGAAGGAAATATGGTGAGTATTTCTCCTACCGTCATGATCGATATCTCTTGTACCCCTGGAAAGATTGAAAACATACATATCGGTGCGAATTGTTCGCTAGAATAAATCCTGATCTACACCGCACTCTTCAAGGAATTCCAAGATGTATTTGCTTGGTCATATGAGGATATGTCAGGAATCGACCCTCATATTGTCGAACATGAGATTAGAACTTATTTGGATGCTAAACCTGTTTGACAACGTGTTAGAACTGTCAATCCTCAGAAGGCCCATGCTATTAAGGCAGAGGTGGAGAAGCTACTTAATGCTCACTTCATCTTCTCGGTTCCCTTGATTGAATGGGTATCCAATCTTGTTCCCGTGAATAAGAAACAAGGAACTATCCGTGTATGTATGGAATTTTGTGACCTGAACAAGGCTTGTCCTAAAGACAACTTCCTGACACCTTTCATCGATCATATTCTTGACGAGTGTGCGGGAAGCGAAGTATTTGCTTTTAAGGAAATATTTTTAGGGTATAACCAAATTCAAATTAAACATGAGGACCAACACAAGACGAAATTTGTTTGTCCTTGGGGTACTTTCGCATATCGAAAAATGCCTTTCGGCCTTAAAAACGTCGGAGAAACCTTCCACCATGCCATGACCTTTGCTTTTCACAATCCTAAGCATATAGTTGAAGCTTATCTTGACGATATTGTTGCTCACTCTTGTAAGAGAGTGGAACATGCTACTCACCTTCCGTTTTTGTTTTAAATATGTCGTTACTATAGAATCCAGTTGAACGCTCATAAGTGCTTCTTTTGCGTTAGGTCTGGTCATCTTTTGGGATATCTAGTTTCCAAGATTGAGATCATGGTAGATCCTTTAAAGGTTGAGACAATACTTTGATTCCCTCCCCCGCACACTATTAGAGAACTTCAAGGTTTACAGAGGAAAGCTAAATTTCTACGTCGGTTTATAATAAACTATGCCAATATCACTAAGGGTTTCATGCATCTTTTGAAGAAGGAAACCCCTTTTATCTGGGATGAGCGAGCCTAGGAGTCCTTCGATGCTTTGAATAAAGCCTTGGTATCAACGCCTCTTCTGAAGTCTCCTGACTATAGTAGGGATTACTTTCTTTATATCACCGCGTCTAAGGAGACTATTGGTATGGTTTTTGGTTCAGGAGGATGATGATCTCCGAGAGCACGTTATCTACTATCTTAGTCGAAACTTAGTCAATCCCGAGCTTAATTATTCTCACGTTGAAAAGCTAGCTTTGGCTGCTATTCACACAGTCCAATGTTTGCGTCATTATATATTAATTTGCAAGACTATTGTGGTTACTGATGTCAATCCATTTCAATACGTCCTTACCAGGCATATCATAGGAGAAAAAGATAATAAATGGATTGTCATTTTACAAGAGTTTGATCTCAATTTCGCTTCTGCGAAATCCAAAAAATCACTAGTCTTCATAGAGTTAATATCCGACTTTCCACGATTATATGAGGATGTTATCCATGTTGATTCGTTTGCGAACGAAGAAATTTTTCTTGTCTCATCATCCGACCCCTAGTATGGAGACATTGTTCTCTATCTTCAAACTTTGAAGTTCCCTCAACATTTCTCATGGGATGACTTTCTGTGTCTAAGATACCAAGCTAAGAATTATACTATCATCGACGACACTTTGTATCGTTAAGGAGTAGACAATATCTTGCATCGTTATTTAACTCATGGAGAGGCCGAGTTAGTCCTGAACGATTGTCATAGTGGGGCTTGTGGTGGTCACCTCTCTAGGCTTGCGACAACCCAAAAAATTTTGCGATCCAGTTATTTTTGGCCTACTATCTTTAAATATTGTATTAAAGTGGTTAAGAAGTGTCACCCCTGCCAAGTGTTCACTCGGAAAATGCTCTCTCAGCCAACCCCTCTTCACCTATTCATTACTGTTGGTCCCTTCACTAAGTGGGGGGTGGACAAGTATAGGTCATCAACAAGTCTCTCAAGACCATTTTTCAAAAAACTGTCAGCTAGAGTAAGTTCGACTGGCACATTATTATATATCCCACAATCTGGGCATATCAAACATCGGTCAAGACTGCCACTAGATTTTACCCTTTCCAGTTAGTACACGGTGTGGAGTTGATTTTACCTATTGAATGAAAAATCCCTTCTCTTAAGTTGGCAGTGACACTCCTACCTGACACTTCTGATCTCGAGCGACGCCTTGTACACCTAGAGTCTTGACGAGCAACGTCGAGACACCTCTACGGCTATTGAGGCAAAAAAAAGACCTGTCAAGGTCCAGTACGATAAGTCTATCTATTCTCGGTTGTACGCTGCAGGTGACTTGGTCCTCTTGTATGATCAAGCCAAGGAACCACTGGGGGCAGGAAAGTTTAAACCCATGTGGCACGGTCCTTATATCGTGCGACATGTTCTAGAAAAATGAGCCTATGAGATAGAATATTATGAAGGGAATATGTTGGCCGACTCCATGAATGGGCTCTATTTGAAAAGATATTATGCTTGATCCCCAAGCTCGGGCATAACTCTTTGTATACCAATGTAATTTAGTGTATATATATTTTCCCTTTGTTTTCATCTTCAGCTTGCTTATCGAGTTTTCACTTGGTTGACAGATGTCAACGGAGTCTTCGGTATACCTAGGATTCGTAGATGGAGCCAGTCATCATCGAGGGTCTACTTGGGTGGTTTAATCTTCGAGGGTCTACTGGTGTCTTCATGTGGCGTATGCCTAGGGCCATCCATGAATAATGTGACCGAATATAGAGCTGTTATAGAACTTTTGCGCAATACTATCTCACATGGTATTATATCTTTAAAAGTTCGCTTGGATTCCCAGTTAGTAGTATGTCATTTGAACGACAATTGTCGCGTGCGTGATCCTACTTTACTTCGACGATTCCTACGGGTATGTATTTTAGAACGACAGTTTGATTTTATTACTTATTATCACATTCCTAGGAGTTCTAATCATGTTGATCCGGATTTTATGAGAATAACGAAATGACTACAGATTATTAACAGGTGATTAACACAAAATAACATAGATACAATAAAACTGGTTTTCTATTCAATAAAGAAATAAGCTGAAACGGTAAAATGCAGCGGAAACAAGCTTGTTGGAATAGTGGCGGCTTATCTCTGAGAAGAGATGTGACCACTGTGCTAATTCATAAGAAGATAATTACAATGAGGCTCTGAAGGCATTTTTACAATTAATCGGAATTCCAAAACCCTAGACATCCAAAAACCTAACCCTAGGAGATGAAGCGCCAAAAGTTCTGTGGGTCCCGTTTGGGTAAGTTAGTACATCAACTTCCTTGGGTCGTAACTTTTGCATACGATCTCTGTTTTAGGCATATGATATCCCATTGGAAAGGTATCGTCGAGGAGATTCATTTTGGGGAAAATATAGAAGGACCATTTATATTGCTCTCCGTTTTCCCAAAAAACATCGTTTAGGCCTCAAAACGGCTTCGGAAGTGAAAAACTGCTAAAATAGTAAATTGCCAAAATTGCCAGAAAATTATTTTGAACCTGCTGGAAAAGGTGGGTGGCCATCAATATCCACCTGGATCACTTGTATCTGATGTTTATGCTAATTTCGTTTTAGATTGACATTTTTCACACAACTAAAGCAAAGAAAACCATCTCATCGATATACACATCGTAAAATATAAGTAAAGCCGAAGATCCATGTCTTATATATATTTCAAACAATACGGTGTTTATAGTACAAAATTGGGGATAATACTCTCAATACACATATACACTCGGTACTACAATATCCACGAAATCTATGCATGTGGCGCCAGATGTGTGTCGTGGTAAAAAACTACGGCATTTGCGAGACGTCGAAAGAGTCGTACCCAATCGCTGAGCACACCAATCACTTGCTGATGCATGGCTTCCGACTGATCCTCTACATGAACCATGGGAATCCGACGAGTCAAACAAGACAGGTTTCCCTACATGTTTTGTAAGTCTCTCTCAGCGTCTCCTCCCACTCTCTGATCTCCCTAGTTCCTCCATCGATGTCGATGAAGCCTTTACGACCGTCGTGAACCCACATCTATGTAACACAAATGTATAGTAAGTACTTAAGCATCATCCAAAAATATATTTGTTTCACTATACAAAAATACAAAAAAATGAAATATTTTAAAAACATTTAATATACCTATGCCACCGTATGTGGTCCCTGGTGGGAGTGGCATGTTCGGATCTCCTTTGAAGTCGATCCCTGCATATGGATAGTCATCCATAGCGATGATATCGCACCACCACCAATAGAAGAAGTCCTCGTTGTAGGGTGTGGGCACCCTACCTCCCCCTATCACTTGATTACCTCGGTCCACCGTTCCATGGCTGGATCGCGAGGTCTTCTCGGAAGAATCTTGACTTTAGGTCTCAATCTTGGAACCTGCTCGAAGAAGAAACTGCATAGGATAGAGACAAACCCAAAATTCCTCTTAGTCTCTTGTTTGCACTATGTCGACTGGCCCTTCATATTTGCTAGTAGTGAGGTGCACTAGTCATATACTGTGGGTCTCAAGCACTGCACTGCATATAACATGAGAAACCTCGATGCTTGGTGCAATGAAGTCGAACTTGTGATCCTAGTCAATACGAGTACAACAATCTTTAGACTAAGATGGTTTATCGCTCGGATATGAATTTTACTCTCAACCTTCGGAGTCCTTGCTACACAATGAATATCTATGTACTCTTCCATTTTCATTCATCTCCCCGTGAACTGAGGTTTACAACCTTTCCCCAGCGTGATAATCTAGTCAAAAAGTAGATATCTTGTACTTCAATCCTCAATGGTTGCCCATCGAGGTTGAAACTTTCACTCTCAGGGTCCTAGTAACCCAAAAGCATTTCAAGCAACCTCACCTAGGTCCTCATCCATTTGAGTGCCTAAAATTTATATAATCCACATCTTTGCAAGGCTATTTGGGCCCTTGGATCTCGGTCCACAACAATATCGATCTCCTCGTGCTTTCTTTCACTCCATTCAAGAACCATCATGGCAGATGAAAGTCAAAATTTGAGTTAGAAACCATAGAAATGATTGATTGTGTGTTTGTACGTGAGCTTTTTCACTTACAATTGCATATAGGGCTGGGTATACGTGCCCCGTAGTTTTCACATGTGCATATAACCCATCGTATACACAACCTTATAAGAGACAACCTGCGTACACCGAATTTCGCAATTTACGCCCTAAATTATTCAAAATTTGGAACTTAATTTAAAAATTTAATCCATAGGAAATAAAGAGGAAGGGATGAAGAGTTATCTGGTCTAGACGGTTTCTGATTTTGTTTCCCGACGCTCCCACAATCACTAGTTGAATCTCAGAGGTATTTTGGTCTAATGTTTACTATTTCGGTAAAAATTCAAAATGATATAGTAATTTTTGCTTTTGTTACCATTTATAAACAAATTTTACCCACCTTTTATAGTTTTGAGTCATTTTTTCGCTTAATGGACTAATACAAAGGTGGATTGAGTTGGTTTTTATAGTTTTGACTAGGGATTCTTGCGGATTTCAACGTTTTGTTGGTCGTTCATCACGACGGGCATGTATTTTCGTTACCCAACATATAAGATAGGTATCCATTCCAGCATGGATTTTTTCATTATCCTATAAATGTCACTTGTTACAACACAAAACCCATTGGTTACGACACAAAACCTTCTATCTGCTATATGTTGTGTCATTATCAAGTGGTAGAGACTTACCAAACATGGGTGCCCTAGTTAGATCCCCTACTTCACTTGGTTCCCATGTAGAGATTTTTTCCATGGGACTGAGAGTCCCTCATATATAATACATGACTTTATGCTGAGCCTCATTCTCACTCATAAACATGTTGCACTATACCTCGATGACTCCCAACTGATTTTAATTTAAGATCTTTTCCAACTGTTTTTTTAAAAATGAAATGATTTCCGAGTGAACTTGTCTCTTTCACACTCGTAAATTGGATTTGAAAGGATGTCTATTTGGCACAAGTTTATTCCTTTTTCACACCTAGACTAAATGACATAAAAAAAAACATTTGTTGGTGTTAAGTTGTGATTTCATCTCATGCTCTTGCTTGTAGTATTGAGCCTATAGCCGGTTATTGATTTGCATTATAAACCGTTTTCCTCTACAGTTTTTCCATCTTCAACCAAGCAAAGCCTTGTTTATATCATTCGTAATTTGACACCCTATATCTAGGAGGGAACATTCCCTCAAGTGTCCATTTCCCACATGCATATCCTTGCATTGAGCATAGGTATGTTCCAATGATGGAACTAATTTTGCTTACTTGTGACACTCGTTTCGTACTCTGTATCATAACATTCATTTTTTTATGAAAAAAACAAAAAAGACGGGTGAAAATAGAGTATTATCTTGTATTGACAGCAGTCTTGTTGTCTTTGAACAGAGCACACAGTTATTGAATCCACTTGTCATCATAATTTTTGGATTAGCATGTCCTTAGGAAGATGAGCTCGTTATAGAGTCTTCTCTACCGATTGGTTACTCTTTCAGTCCCTATAGTGTTTTATTGATGCCTCCTGCATCTCATGGTTTCATCATTGGGTCTATGCTGCTAGAGTCCTCCATATGTTTCATGCTCTTGTTAAAATGAAGTCTATCAACTTGAGTCGTCCACTTATGAAAAATCTTAACTTTGCATGTCAGACATACCCTCAGTTTGTCTCAGAATCACATTATACTTTAGTTCTATCATGCACTCTGGTCCTACTTTCATCATTGGTATGTAACCTTGAACCCAACAGTCGAAATTTCATCATTGGTCGTTGATTGGGTGGTTTCCCTTGTGTTCGACGACAAGACATATATTCACACATTGAGATTCATGTAGTGTCTTGGATTCCATTATCTTTATTGGTGGTTTCTTCACCTTTGTCAACAATTTTCATCATTGGTTTCTATTCAGAGGGTATTTTTCGTGTACCTCTTGCATTTGGCACACGCGAAAGATGCATAGGGTCGTTGGTTCGTGAACGTGTTCTTCGTCCAGTTTCCACCAAATCATGAAGCTCCTACTTTGTACCTCATGCTGACTGATGAGAGATGCCTTAATTCTCTCCTTTCAATAGGTCTCCTTCCATCAAATTCAACTCATTTATTATGGAAACGAGACCTAGAGTCTTATGACTACCTTGAGGCTTGCAGTCATTAGTGGCATGTTATCTCGCCATCGACAGCTGGGAATACATCAATCTCTCTTGATCGATGGATTCTTCAGGTGCTCGACACCAAATCCTTTATTTACACTTGTAAGAATGTACTTGGTGCCTTGATATCTACTTTTCGGCGATCGTAACATGAAGAGTCGAGACTCTTCTGTTAAGAACCAAACATCAATATAGCATAGAAAAATCTCAGGAAAAGTACTCAACGCCTTGAAAAAGAGATAACTTCATTTAATAAGCCTCTTCAAGGGGGCAACCTCATTTTACCCCACTTAAATGTTCAAGTACAAGATGATTCAAAATGAAAATGTCTCCTTGGTATATATAAGAAACCAGGAGGTATAATTACAACTAATGTCCTATAGCCGACATAACTAAAATAACATTACTAATATAATATGCCCCAATTAAGGGGTAATGAGCCAATATTAGGGCTTAACATGCCCCTCCCCTTGAGACAAGTGTTGTCCGCAACGCTTGAGTAACTCTGGATGCTTCTGTATAAAAGACTCATCTTCCCAAGTGGAATCTTCAGTCGGTAGTTTCCTCCATTTAATGAGATACTTAGAAATGGATCTATTCCTCAGCTAGCGAATTCTTGTGTCAATGATGGCTTCAGGATCCAATATGATTTTTCCTTCCTTGTCAAGTTCTGGAAATATAGTTTGAACTTGGATCTTGTCACCTATAACCTTATTTAAGCATGAAACATGGAAAACTGGGTGTACTCGTGAAGATGCAGACAACTCCAATTTGTATGCCATAGTACCAATCTTTTGCAACACCTTATAAGGTCCATAGTGCTTTGGTGATAATTTATTATCCTTCTTGGCTTGCTTGAGGGACCTCTGTTTGTATGGTTGTAGTATTAAAAACACCCAATCCCCTACTTCAAAACTTCTTTCACTATGATGTTGATCTACTTGTTGTTTCATGCGGTTTTGTGCCATGGTTAGGTGTCCTTTAAGATTTGGAGAATTTGTTGTTGATTCTCGATGTGATCTTCCACTGCTTGAACCTTAGATTTTTCTTTTAGAGAAGAAGTGATGGAAGGAGGGTGGTATCCATAAAGTGCCATAAATGGTGTCATTTTTGTTG
>ML829800.1:19052-36956 GCA_009831015.1 Picea engelmannii
TATATTCAATCTTTGGAAGTTCTCAATGTGCTCGGTAACTGAACCCTTTTGCTTGAGATTTATCAATTGGCTAAAGAAGGTATTGATCCTTGTATCCTCATAGTGTGCTATCATTTCTTCCGTGAAAATTGTCCAAGTGACGATTGATTTGCGAGAACAAAGCCATCGATACCAAACAAATTGATTAGGTTCTAAATATAAAGAAGCAATTCGTACGTTTTGTGTATGTGGCACATTATGGAGATCAAAGAATTGCTCCATCTGATGTATCCATGTGATTGGGTCCTTGCCATCAAACTTCCTCATATCAATCTTAGGAATGTGGTTGGCCTTCAAACCAAAGTTGGAGTTTCTCCATTCTTGATTCACCTTCCTTGTGTCCTCATCATGAATTTCATGAGATGCATTTTCACTTTTGGGTGTCTTCTCTGTTATGAAATTTCTCAATACTTCCATTATCTCCCCTTTTAAGCCATCCATCTTAGTATTCAACTTAGCTTCCATTGAATCCATCAACTTAGCTTCCATTGAATCCGTCTTAGTATCCAACTTAGCTTCCATTGAATCCATCTTAGTATCTGACGGAGCTTCCATTGAATCCATCTTCTTTTGTAGTTCATTTATGTCCCTACGCATTTCTTCACCTTCATAAAGAGTCCAATTAGGATTTTCTGTAGGCTTATTTGGTGTAGAAGGTCCCTTTTTTGGTGGCATGTTGGCCAAATATCACTTTTGAATCTTGATTTTGAGGCGGTTTTGCTAGACAATATTTATTCTCTTCTATCTCCCAAGTTTCGGCTTTTCTGGGTATGAAAATTTATTTTAGGTAGTTCTTTGATATTCATTCTCTACAATGCCACAGGTCTGATCAAAATTGGATGTGCTAAGTGGAATTTGCGGTAACTTCCTCACAACTTGTCGATTTTTGGCCTTTCCAGAAGATCTCACTTGTATAGCATGCCCCGCACAAAATAATTAATATAAAATTCTGAAACTTGTACCCAAAATACTACAGACTGTCCACAATCCAATGCAACCAGTCCCACTCAATTTGGATACTCCAGCAAGAAGTTATGATTGTTTTACCTGGAACACCTTCTTGAGACTAGTCAATAGGACTAGTCAGATACCCTATTTCACACAAGGTGTACCTACAACTTTAAGATGACCCAGAAGCTGAAATTTTGACCAAAAATACCTTACTAATTTCTATAACTGGCCTCCGGAGTTCACAGTCTGAAATGTTACAGAAAATTTTTTATAGCGGAAATTCCACAATGACTCATTTCAGGATGATTCCAGAACCCTATCTTGAACCAGTTGTATCTCCAAAAGTACAAGGCCTAAAGAGCTTAATTTTTAACCCAACATACCTTGATCCGTCTACTAAATATCATCCAAGCCGTTTCTTCAGAAACTTTGTAGAAAAAAAGTTATAGCAAAAATTCCACGGTGTCTTGGATGTAGCAGCGAAACCCCAAGACCTTGAGCTCTGATACCATATGTTGAGAACCAAACATCAATATAGCATAGAAAAACCTCAGGAAAAGTACTCAAAGCCTTGAAAAAGAGACAATTTCAGATAATAATCCTCTTCGAGGGGGAAACCTCCTTTTACGCCACTTAAATGTTCAAGTACAAGATGATTCAAAATGAAAATGTCTCCTTGGTATATATAGGAGACTAGGAGGTATAATTACAACTAATGGCCTAAGTCCGACATAACTAAAATAACATTACTAATATAATATGCCGCAATTAAAGGGTAATGAGCCAATATTAGGGCTTAACATCTTCACCATAGGATTGCCGAAATGTGAAATGCGAAAGGCATTTTGATTAGGCTCGTGGTCACAACCAGTGAACATATGGAATAAGCGCGAGACCCAGTACTTGTAATCCAATGGTGCAAGTGAATTTGAATATGATCAAAGGGCTACTATTTCATCTTCATGATTAATTGTTCAGTTATGATTCAGTTAGAAGAACCAAATCATGGTTTTTGGACGGTTGGCGTTTCAGTTGCGGAAGCATTGTTGTTCTAGGGATTTGAGGGGTAACTGAAGTGGTAGGAGTGGATAAAGGAAACACAAAGTGACTGTGCATGGTTGGATGTTTGAACCGAAACAATGAGATGAACTGTAAGAAGAGTAAATTTATAGGATTTAGAGCTTGAGATAAAACTCAGAGATGAGTAACAGTTGTTGAATAGACTAAAGCAAGAGCAGAATAGAAGAATAGCATGAAGCAGAGTAGAATTGCAGAACACTGTTTTTTGAATCAGAGAAGAATTGCAGAACTGAAAATAAAGGGTAAGAATTGAAACTCTGTATTGTTTGTTTTTCAATCATTTATTCATAATAAGGGTAGTTGTGAGGTGCTAGGGAGGACTGTTGTCCTCAAAGGTTTAAGTGGGTGTTTGAAAAAATGGAGTTGTAGCTTCCATCTGGTTGCAGCCAGAGAAACCAGGGTGGCAGGTTGGTGCAAGAGAGAACAAATGTTCTCTGTTATACAGGTTGGAGCCTGTGTAACTGGAAGTTGGTGCTTCCATGCAGTTGGTGCTGGAACATTAAGGGAGTTGGTGCTTCCTTCTAGTGGGTGCTAGAGAAACCAGAGAGTTGGGGCTCTCAAACAAGTTGGAGCTTGTAAAATAGAGGTAGTAGCCTCACATTGAGTTGGTGCTCAATTATAGATGATGTACAAAACTTAAAAGACTGCCTATCATTTCGAAGAAGAAGAGGTTTTATCCCTTTATGGGTTTCCTCGTGAAAATCTGTCTCTGTGTATATCTTATGTGTAACTGATGCTCATTATTTATGTTGTCCATATGTTGTATAATATTGATGATCACTTGAAGAAAGATTAAGAATGGTTTAATAGACTTAAAATTGTTTAAGCACAATAACAATTGATTCACCCCTCTGTTGATGGGCGAAATTGATCGTTCATCAATTCTAGGAGTGAATTCGGTCAGGGGTTGACTAATTAACCCAATCCATTTGGATTAATTCACTCCGATGGGTTTTGCATCTCCACGGGCCGATCTAAGTCCTAAAGAAAGCCAAAAATAACTAAAGGAAAAACAATAACCGAATAAATAACAATTACTAAAATCTATAAGTACATTTAAATATATATATGTACAATTTATTTAATTGAAATATGTTCAATAACTTTATATACAATCTGTACAAAACATGAGTTTTAATCTAAACTCGTAAAAATCAAATGTAAATTAGTTACTTTAACAACAATAGTAAAGAAAAGTGAAAATACTATTTAATTTTTTGGTTTATTTTCTTGGATGAATACATTCATGAAATAAAATATTAAACTACTTAATCGGACTGAAAATTATAGGTAATGGAAATTGTACCATATATATATATAACTTATAAAATAAACAAACAAACGAAATAAAATAACAGACTAACCTATTAACGCATTCAATGTCTGTTCAACAGGGAATATCCAGCCGCCTTATCCGGGAAGTAAACCTGCAACAGATCGTAATGTTGTTCTGAACAAAAGCGAAACAATGTGATGGAGATTGAGTTTTGATAACATAACATAAAAGAGACACAGTTACAGTGATCTAATGATTTACAAGTAATTACGACGAGATAAATCTTCCTATAAGAACTTGCATGCAGACATTCAACAGAAATTTAGAGATGAATCTCCTAATTTAAATTGGATAGATGATCACTGTGTATGTATTGTATTTGAAACATAAGATATGGGAAACATATAAAATGAATCATGTCAAATGATAATAAATCACGACGACTAAAGCAATCACCATCTATTATCAAATCAACACAAACATAACTTGAATCAAAACATCATACAGAAAAGATAAAGTTGTAACGTGCATTTTGTTTCATTCAAGTCTGTGATTAAAGGCAAGCTTCCCTTCAAATGTTTTAACTGTGGTAAGATATGTCATTTTGCATCTAAGTGTCTCCATCAGAAAAATGACCAGAAATTTGATGATGAAAAGAAGTAAAATTCAAAAAATATAGTAAAAAAAAAAGTTTGTGTGCAAATAATGACAATTCCTCATAAGACATAGATAGTGATTTATCATGTGAAGACAAAGTGAATGATTTTATGCTTATGGCTATGGGAGATCTTGATGATGAGCACACAGGAGGTGAAATGGATGATGAAGAAGTTGTGGTATATATGGAAGGTGAATTAATCAGTGCTTTGGAAGAAATTGACAGACTCAGATGTAAGAAGAGAAAACAAAAACAATTGTTGATGCATTTTAAAATGAATGGTAAAACACCTGATGAAGACTTTTCCCTATTAAAGGTAAGGGTAAAAGAGACAAATAAAATAGAGGACCTACTGAAACAACAATTATCAGAGAAGAAAGCAAGGTGTGAAGCCTTAGAAGAAGAGATAGTAAGAACCAGAAAAGAGATGGAGAAGTTTAAGGCATTGTATCACCAAACTCTGTCAAGTATTAAAGCTTCAGAAGGATTAATATTTAGATATGAACAATCAAGATATTCAACGAACAACCATCTTCCACAACAAGGATCAAAGACAATCAAGCAACAAACAACCTCAGACTATAAATCATGCGATGGCTGGGAAAATGACGCAGGTTAAGCATAACAATAGTTATGAGCATAACAATCGCTATGATCTTCTATTCAGTGAACTAGAATGTTACATCTGCCGTAATTATGGACATAAATATGAAAATTTTCGATTAACGAATTAGAAGACAGATTGTATCCCCATTGCTGAAAATGTCAAAGTTTGGAAGAAGAAAGTAGATGATAAGTGTAGACTAGTGTTATCAGCCAAAAACAAAATAATTCCTAGTATATTAATAGTGGATGTTCCAAACATATGACTGGAGACAAAAGTAAGTTTCTAACTTTAAGTTAAAACAAATAAGGGAATATAACTTTTGGAAACAATGCACGAGGAAAAATAAAAGGTAAAGGAATGGTAAGCTTGAGTAATGGCAAATGAAAATCGCAAGATGTGTTGTTTGTAGTTTGTCTGAAACATAATCTACAAAGTGTCAGTCGAGTTTGTGACAAAGGATGTGAAGTTGTTTTTACTTCTAAAAACTGTAAAATAAAGTCTTTGAGTTCAAGACAACTGGTTGCAAAAGGGATAAGAACATAAGAACATAAAACAATGTCTATGTGTTAAAAGAAGAAAAATAAGAATGCCACTTAAGAAAATATGATGAAAGTTGGCTGTGGCATAGGAGATTTGGACACCTAAATTTTGATCATAGAATTAAGCTCAGAAACAATGGGGCAGTAAAAGATCTTCTGAAGATATCAAAGCCATACGACTCTGTTTTTAAACTTTGCCAGATATGAAAACTTACTCGCACTCAGTTCAAATCGAAAAACTTTCCTTGAATAGAAAAACCTCTCCAGTTAGTACATATGGATTTATGTGGACCATCAAGGAAAGAAGGTACAGGAAAATAAAATTATTTTATGTTGATTATTGATGATTATTATAGACTAACATGGGTTACCTTTTTGAAGGAAAAATATGAAGCGTTTGAAAAAATCAAAGTGTTTAAGGCTCTGACTGAGAATCAAACAAGAAAAAGATTAAAGGCAGTAAGGTTTGATAGAGGAGGAGAGTTTAGTTCATGGAACTTCAGAGAGTTTTGTGATAAACATGGGATCAAAAGAGAGTACACAATTCCAAGGACTCCACAAAAAAATGGAGTTGTTGAGAGGCAGAATAGACCATTAAAAGAAATGGCAAGATCAATGATGAATGAAAGGAACATACCTCAGACATATTGGGTGGAAGCAATTCATACAACTGTTCATATCCTTAACAAAGCTCATCTCAGGCCACACAGTGACATGACTCTTTATGAACTATGGTTTGGAAGACCTGCTTCAATCAAGCATTTTAAGTCTTTGGGAGTAAATGTTATATCAAGAACAATGATGAAAATATTGGCAAATATGATGACAGGGATGATGAAGGTATCTTCTTTGGTTATGCTACAAACAATAAAGGATATGGATGTTACAATAAGAGACTGCATAAACTGGTTGATTGTATAGACATTAAAGTTGATGAAGAAATCTCAGTCAGGAATGTAAGTGGTGTTGATCCAAGAACATAAGATATAGTTGAATACGAAGATGAACAGGTCCAAGGATTAGAAAGAGAAGAATCTGAATCAGATGATGATACAAATACTTCGACTGACACAAGTCAAAAGAAAGAAGAAAAGTCACCTCTCAAAATTGTTAGAAAGAATCATCCTGATAATAAGATAATTCGAGATATAAATAAAGGGGTTCATACAAGAAGGAAATTGATTAAAGACTCAGAACAATCTCATGTTGTTTTTTTATTTATGACTGAATCAATTTTTTTTTATGAAGCCAACCAGCATGATGATTGAATTAGAGCTATGAATGAAAAGCTTGATCATATTGAGAAGAACAATACTTGGGAGCTTGTAACTAGACCCGAAGATGAGAATGTAATAGGTTCCACGTAGGTGTTCAAAAATAAAATGAATGAAAACGGACAAGTTATTAGAAATAAAGCCAGATTGGTCTGTAAAGGGTATGCACAAGTTGAAGGTTAGGACTTTGATGAAACCTTTGCACCAGTGGCAAGATTGGAAGCCATCATAATGTTCCTTGAATATTCACGCCATAAGAACTTTAAAGTGTATTAGATGGATGTTAAGTCAACTTTTTTTAATGGAGATCTAGAGGAAGAAGTATATATGGAGCAACCTGAAGGATTATCATTGAGAGATAATCCTAATTATGTTTGCAAGCTGAAGAAGGTCTTATATGGACTGAAACAAGCACCACGAGTTTGGTATTATAGACTGGACAAATGTTTACAAGACAAAGGGTTCAATAAAGCTACTGTTGACAACAATCTCTACATTAAGTCTGAAGGTGATAATTTACTAGTTGTTTTGGTTTATGTAGATGATATTATTTTTGGTTGTACTAATGAATCATCTGTCTAGTGGTTTGGTAACTCTATGAAAACAGAGTTTGAGATGTCCATGATAGGAGAGTTGACACATTTTCTTAGTTTACAAGTAAATCAGAGTTCTGTAGGAATATTTATCTCTTAAGAAAAATATTTGAAAGAGATGTTGAAGAAATTTTAGATGGATGATTCCTCTCCTATTATTACATCTATGGTGGTTGGTTGCAAGCTCAGTAAGGATGATATGTCACCCGATGTTGATCAAAGGACATACTGATCAATGATAGATAGTCTTCTGTACATCACATCTTCTCGTCCTGATATAATGCAAGCTATTGGAATGGTAGGTCACTATCAGTCTGCTCCTAAACAAAGTCATCTAGTAGCGGTAACAAGGATATTCAAGTACTTGAAGGGCACAATGAATTACGGTCTGTGGTATCCTAGAAATCAGATCTTTTAGTTAACTGCTTATTCAAATGTCGATTGGGAAAACTGTGTTGATGAGAGAAAAAACACCAGTGGAGGAGCATTCTTCCTGGGTGACTCATTAGTAGCATGGCTTAGTAAAAAGCAAGGATCCATTTCATTATCAACTACAGAGGCAGAATACATTGCTGTTGCTACGTGCTGCAGACAAATTTTATGGATGATACAAACTCTTGCATATTTGAAGGTAACTTACACTAATCCCATTCCACTTCACTGTGATAACACCAGTGCCATCAGTCTCTCTATGAATCATGTACTTCATTCAAAATCTAAGCACATACCAATAAAATACCATTTTCTCAGAGAACAAGTTACAAATAGAATTGTTCAAGTGAATTATATTCCTTCCACAGAACAAATAGCTGATATCTTTACTAATCTGTTAGCAGCGACTCCTTTTGGATATCTTCATTAAAAGTTGAGGGTTATAACTTCTTTCATCTAATCTGTTCACCTGATCAGGGGGAGTACTTATTGAATATCTGTTGTATTTATAAGTTGCTCATAGTTGACAGGGGGAGTATGTACCACAACAACTCAGGGGGAGCGTGTTACTTCTTTGACATTGATTTCAAAGTGGGAGAAAGTGTAATGGTAAGGATGCTATGAGTAGCGTCTTCAAGGTTGCCATCAATGCCAAATGGGTAGATTGTTGGCATATTT
Source organism: Picea engelmannii (assembly GCA_009831015.1). NCBI lineage: Eukaryota > Viridiplantae > Streptophyta > Pinopsida > Pinales > Pinaceae > Picea > Picea engelmannii. Next base: position 27,180 of record ML829800.1, read on the forward strand.
ATTACGGGAAGACAGAAGACACAGTATTTGTTTGTCATTGATGGCAAGCTCACCTCGACGATGATGAACAAGAGAAAGTGGCAAGACCAACAACGCAATGATGATCGCATGACAAGATCAGAAGCTAAACTCCAGGAGTCAAGGAATAAATTCACGGCAAAAACTCTCGATATGCGAGATCACGAAAAGATCCGGACCATCGAATCATCAATATTGTGGACCGTTGATCTGACTCCATTTCAGAGTTTCAGATATCGAGAGTTGGAAGTGTCAAGGAAACTCATGACAAGAAGAGGATGAAGCTCTAAAGGGTTGATAGGATGAAGCTCCAGGGATGATAGGGGAGACAATTCCTTTTCATTCATATGCTATCATACGATTGTTGATGTCTTGTACTAGTTGTAAAAGGGTGGACATGTCTGTCCGTTTAATCGATTTTCCCTTGGGAAGACCAGTTCTTTCAAGATGTTCTTCATACTCTGAACAAGCATGCAGAGGGGAACCGATATTATCAATGGATTTTTCCTCAAGCCTATGATGGTAGGGGGAAGGTAATGCATTGTAGTAATGCATGAAAGTTTCTTGGTTCTGAGGTCGGATGAGTTCGGGGATTTGGTTGTATAACTTGGTGAAACACAAGTTGAAGGACTTGATGGTCTCACCATCCTTATAGGTAACGTTATTGTATTCCATTAACTTCTCGGCTGGGATTTTAGATTGCCTGTAAGTGGATATGAACCAGTATATTAACTCCTCCCAAGTAGACATAATCTTAGGAGGAAGGTCAAAGAACTCGGCTGCAGCCTTTCCTTCCAAGGAACTTACGAATAAGCGCATGCAAATATCATTGTCATTGGCCCCTATGTTATGAAAATAATTAGAAAAAGCCACCAGGTGTTTGTTTGTAGTGACAATGCTATTTCCAAAAAACCTAGGAAGATGCTCCTTAAATTTAGGAAGTGGACTAGTAGCAGGTGCTAGTTTAAGAGGAGAGGACACATGCCACAGTGTGGTTGTGGCGTCTTCTTCGAACGGAAAAATCCCATACTTTTTAATGACTTTGGTGGGATTTGTGGTAGATTGGATAGGGATATGGTGGCTATATAAGCTACCAAACATTAATGATGATGAAGACTGAGAATATGCAACACTTCCAGTGCCACTAGAGCAACCACTAGATGCCATCTTGTATATGATAGATGAGGGAAAGAAGGACGGACTGGATGAGTCAAACAAATTTCTCCTTAGAGCAATTTGTTGGGAAAATAACACAACGTTCATTCCTCCTATTTCAATAATAGGATTGATTTCAGGTGACAAGCCTCTTCTTCTTCTAGAAGCACGAGAGTCTAAGGACATGAAAGAAAGACCAAAACTGAAGAAACAAGAAGGTTACTTTTGATTTCTAGGTTGTCTACATCTAGCTTTCAATTGTTCTTGGGCACTAATATCTTGTTCAATTGCTGCCCAAGTATGGTTAAGATCAACATGGGTATTGGCAGTGTCTAGAATGGTATTAAACATATTCAAAGCAATGCTGGTCTGATCTTGAAGACCGGGCTCAATATTGGGTTGCCTTGCAACAAACACAGTTATTAAGAAATAAAACCCTCAAAGAATCAATATCATAAAAACAGATGTATCGATGAAAATCGAGTATAAAAATTAACCAGAGATATGTCAAATATATCCCTAGTATGATCGCCAAATAAATGTTGAGGAAAAGTTATGAAATGATCTTACTCAAGCATTTTCATATTCTGCTTGGCTAAAGAAAAATAGACGGGAATATGACCCTATGCTTATAGCCAACAAAAATAACATCTTAACTGACAAGTATTGTTAATCCCTAATATTGGCTCATTACCCCTTAATTGAGGCATATTATATTAGTAATGATATTTTATTTATGTCGTCTTTAGGAGATTCGTTGTTATTATACCTCTTAGTCTCCTATATATACCAAGGAGACATTTTCATTTTGAATCATCTTGTACCTGAACATTTAAGTGGGGTAAATGGAGGTTGCACCCTCTAAGAGGCTTATTATTTGAAATGATCTCTTTTTCAAGGCGTTGAGTACTTTTTCTGAGGTTTTTCTATGCTATATTGATATTTGGTTCTTAACATATGGTATAAGAGCTCAAGGTCTTGGTGTTTCGCTGCTACATCTGAGACACCTAGGAATTTTCGCTATAACTTTCTTTCTACAAAATTTCAGAAGAAACTTCTTGGAGGATATTTAGTAGATGGATCAAGGTACGTTGGGCTCAAAATTCAGCTCATGAGGCCGTATACTTTCATATATACAACCTGTACAATATAGGGTTCTGGAATCATCTTGAACCGAGTCATTGCGGAATTTTCACTATAAAACATTTTCTGTAACGTTTAAGAACCTGAACTATGGAGGCTATTCAAATAAATTAGTAAGGTATTTGTAGTAAAAATTCCATCTTCTGGGTCATCTTATATTTGTAGATACACCCTGTGTAATATAAGGTATATGATTAGTCCTATTGACTAGTCTTAAGAAGGTGTTCCAGGTAAAACAATCATAACTTCTTCCTAGAGTATCCAAATTGAGTGGGACTGGTTTCATTGGATCGTGGATAGTCTGTAGTATTTCTGGTGTGAGTTTCATAATTTTATATGAACTATTTTGTGTAGGGCACGCTATACAAGTGAGATCTCCTAAAAAGACAAAACATCGTCAAGTTGTGGGGAAGTTACCGTAAATTCCAGTTGGCACATCCAATTTTGATAAGACCTATGGAATTCCAGAGAAGAATTATCATAGAACTACATAAAAGAAAGTTTCCTACCTAGAAGGGCTGAAAATTGGGAGATACAACAGAATAAAGATTGTCTAGCAAAGCCACCTCAAAATGAAGGTTCAAAAGTTGTAGTTGACCAACATGCCACCCAAAAAGGTAACTTCTACACCAAATAAGCCTCTAGACAATCCTACTTGGACTCTTGATGAAGATGAAGAAATGATTTATAAAAGAATATAGTAACAAAAGATGAACTACAAGAGATGATGGAGGGTTTAAAAGGGGAGATCATGGAAGTATTGAAAAACTTCGTAACAGAGAAGAAAGTTGAAAGTGTAAATGCATCCCATGAAATTCATGATGAGGACACAAGGAAGGTGAATCAAGAATGGAGAAACTCTAACGTTAGTTTGAAGACCAACCATGTTCCTAAGATTGATATGAGGAAGTTTGATGGAAATGACCCATTCACATGGATACTTCAGATGGAGCAATTCTTTGATCTCCATAATGTGCCACATACACAAAAGGTACGAATTGCTTCTTTATATTTAGAACCTAATCAATTTGTATGGTATCGATGGATTTTTTCTCGCAAATAACTCGTCACTTGGATAATTTTCACGGAAGAAATGATAGCATACTCTGAGGATACAAGGAGCAATACTTTCTTTAGCCAATTGATAAATCTCAAACAAAAGGGTTTAGTTACCGAGCACATTGAGAACTTCCAAAGATTGAATATAAAGGTAACCGATATTCCAGATGAGCACTTGATTGATGTATTCATAATAAATTTAAAGGAAAACATTCAACATGAGGTTCCCCTTTGGGAACCCAAATCATTGGAGAATGCATTTAAGGTGGTAAGAAATGTTTAAAGTAAAAATATGGCTATGGCTACTAGAAGGACCAATCCTAACATCTATAGAGAGAACAATGCTCCTTTTTCTAAAACACTTCAACCTACAAGGTTGACACCTCAACAATTGGAGGAAAGAAAAGCAACAGTTTTATGCTTGAATTGTGACAACAAGTACAGTAAGGACATAAGTGTGGTGAGAATAAATTATTCTACATAGATTGTGAAGAGGAAGAAGAAGAAGAACAAGAACCATCTCAAGATTAAAATGTAGAAGCAATTTCGTCTGAAGATTTGACTCCCACGATATCGTGTAATGCATTGGTTGGAATTAACACTCCTCAAAGCCTCAATATCGGAGAATACATCAAAAAGAAAAAGTTAATAGTCCTAATTGTTTCTGGTAGTACTCATAATTTCATTCACTATAAATTAGACAAAGATCTCAATTGCTTTGTATATCTAGCGCCAGAGTTTCAAGTAATGATTGCATATGGACGAACTATCAATTTTTTAGGAAAATGCAATAAGATCAATTTTACTATGGGGGAATATGTAATGAATAGTCCAATGATTTCTATACCCAAGAGACTAATCTATCAGAGATCTTAAAAGAGAAAGAGAAAATAGAAGTAAAAATAGGAGACTTCGACATTGATTGTATTCTGGATGAAGAAACACAGGTGAATGTCATGGTAGAAAAAACTTGGGAAATTTTAGAAAATCCTACTATGATTCCTTCATTGGGAGGATTATGATTGTTTATAGGAAAATGGATAACCCTATGTGGAAGAATTACTCAAATATCTATGAGTTCTCATGGAAGTTCGACAAAGGAATATTTTGAGTTTGTTAAATCTATTGAGAACAACACTCCATTTACTATGTTACTAGGAAAACCCAAGATCGAGAAGGATCAGTATAGAAGGAAAGAAGAAGAAGTCTGAGAGCATACAAAACAAGAATTAAAAGATTTCATGACTAGGAGGATTGCACACTTGATTGAGGAACATAAGAACAGATCAAATCTATTTAACTTGCATGCCGAAGTTGAAAGAACCCAAGAAGACTCACAGTATACTGAAGCACCTACCCCAGATAAAGAATAAGTATTACCCGTGCACCCTACGAAGGAATCACAATAGGGCGAAGTTACTATGCCAAAAGAAGACACGAATCAGAATGGAAAGAGGAATAACGAGATGAAGCTCACTGGAAAGAAGGCTAGAAAATTAAGTAAGAAGAGAGCAAAGATAAAAAAGTTACAGAAGGTTCCAGAGGGAACTTCGCAGAAGAAAAATTTGCAAAACAGGAACTTCGCCGGGATATCAGAAGAACTTCACATGGCAGTTCGCGATGGTGAAGAAATATAGCCGTTGGAAACAATATAATCGTTAGACCAATGCCACGAATAGTTAGAGTGACATTTATGGCCAGGAAGCTCACTATCAGACCGTTGGGACTGCGCCATAACGAGCATAACTGTATTAATGAAGGCTCTCTCTCATTGGAGAGATCTGTTACCTAGTTGTCTACTTATTTTATCGACACTTTTGTGAATTGTATCAGAGAGAACTTATTGCTACTGCGTTGTGATTAGTATGATCGACATCAGTTCTATTGTTTTGCGCATTCATTCATCCATCCGATCTAAGTGTGTATGTCGGACGAGCTCAACACCGCGGAGAAAATCATCGAATAAGTTCTTATCGATCTCATGGCTAAGAAATTAATGTCTGCAAGTATTCAAGTGTTATCGACGAGAGGAGTACAAACCTCTTTGTCGACTACTCGTGGATCTGATTCCTCTCTATTCATCACAGAAAAGAGAACCAGACACATATATGACCTAGCAAATGCGAAGCTGATCCCAAATATATTGCCCGACTACATCCCGCCTATAGCCGATGCGGTGAGTCATGATAGTGTACTGAGATATTTTGAGTACACCATGGTTACTGCATACCTCCCAAAGGAGATACGTGTAGTTCGAGCACAATAGAACAAGATCATAGCATTGATGTTCAACGAATTCAACTTAGGGGACTACAAGAATCATAGTATGCTTGCCCCATATAAATACTTGATTAGGACAAAGGGGAAGAACTTGAAAATAATCTGCCAGCCGTGGAATATGAACCTCGCACAGTCCACCTTGTTGAATGTAATGAAAATCCTACACTTTGGAAGGAACCAGGGAGTTAACGCTTGTGTCAAGATCCTACTTTCATGTTACCATGGCGACTACTTATGGCTAGACCGTCATATCACATTTGATCCGACGTTGATCTATAAGATCACCAGATTGAGTATGCAAGGACCCGACCCATAGGATTTCTATTTAGGGAAAGCCACAGATCGCGCGTTAAACAAAATATCAAGGATACCTATGGCGATGTTGAGAAGGGGACGTGAGGCTACAAGGTAGCTTCCATCTAGAATGACGTAGTGCGCCTAGCATGTCAGCTAGTTGTAGGGGAGATAGTCAGAAAGAACAGACCCACGCAGGTTACAGGCTTTGTCGTTGACCTTTCGGGGAAATGTGTATAAGGCCTACAGATGAGTTAGACAAAGTACCTAGTTAATCAACTAGAATTAGATTGTCGTGAAGCACAGGATCAGGGCTACGAGTTACACTTTAGCTGCCTCTTAATCCTCATCATGTTTGTTTCTTGGGAGATGCCGGAAGGTGCGACCTTCCCAGATGTTAAACCATTTGATCCTCTCGCTGCGACGTTCACCACGCTCTGGTGCTCGAGCGACATGGGAAAAAAGTGGCAGTCCAACGTTGTATTTCACACATACTACCTCTAGCTGAAGAGGGCTATTGAAGCTGAACCTTGCATGATGACGAACACCCTACAACGGTTTAGACCCCTCATGAAGTTCCATGCAGATCGACACTTCATTTATATTATTGCATGAGCAGATGAACATAAGGAGGAGATTCAGTCATACTACAAGTCACGAAAGAGGACCTCGATGAGATCACCAAGGGCTGGTCACCATACATCCTTATCCCTGTTGACCTTGCAGAGATGTCAAACCCTGAAACTGACAGCTCGAAGGCCGCACACAAGGAACATGACACACCCGAACCCAACAAAAGGAAGAAGATCGAAGAAGTCCAAGAATTAAGAAGTGCATAAGATAAGACTGCTTTAGTATCAGCTAACCAAGGGGGTGATGACGAAGTAGAAGAAATAAATGGCAAAGAAGATGAGCAGAAGCAAGACGAAGTAACACCACCCAGAGATGAGGCCGATCCTTTGAAGAAGATGAAGGTTTCTCCCCCAAAACCCTCTTCCCATAAGAAATCCAGAGCCACTGTGACTAAGATGAAGACTGGGCTCATTTTCGACGATTTTGACTTCATCATCGCAGTTGTGAACGACACCTCGCAGGAAATCTTGCAGAAACAAGAATCCAAGAAAGAGGAGATGGACAACGAAATTGAGGTTGAAATCTGAGTGGTACAACAGGCCCTTCAGTCCAGTCACACAGTGTCCACTGCGCCCCTGCCATTGGAAGAACCAGAGTTGGGAGATGAGCCATCCCAACTCCGACGACTAGCTGATGCGACCAAAGCTTTCCTTTGTCACGCATAAGAAGAAACAAAACAAGCCACCCAGGCCTTGAAGCAAGTGCAAGAAGTACTCGTAGAACAACGTCGAGTTGCAGAGCAGGAGAAGGTTGCCCTTCAGACAAAGTTTGAAGAGGAGAAAGAACAGATTCAACAGGAAAAAGAAAATCTGCTTGCAGAGCTAATATAGCATAGAAAAACCTTAGAAAAAGTACTCAATGCCTTGAAAAAGAGATAATTTCAAATAATAAGCCTCTTCGAGGGGGCAACCTCCTTTTATCCCACTTAAATGTTCAAGTACAAGATGATTCAAAATGAAAATGTCTCCTTGGTATATATAAGACACTAGGAGGTATAATTTCAACTAATGGCCTAAAGATGACATAAATAAAATAACATTACTAATATAATATGCCCCAATTAAGGGGTAATGAGCCAATGCATCTAGTATTGCCATCATTTCCTTCTCAGAAATGGGTTTGTGTAAGTCCTTTCCCTTGATTGGTCGACTTTAAAAAGCTAATGGCCTTCCTTTTTGCATTAGGACAACACCAATTCCATTTCCCAAGGCATCACATTGCACAATAAAGATTTTTGTGAAGTCTAGAGTGGTCAAGGCAGGAGTTTTTCACATCACCTCTTTAAGTTGGTCAAAATATTTAGTTTCCTTTGGAGTCCATGAAAATGCATCCTTCTTAGTTAGAGTCGTTAAAGGTGCTTCTATTCTGCGGTAGTAACCTGTCAAACCCAAAAATCCTCTAAGATTCTTCAATGTTTTGGGAATCGGCCAATCCATCATGGCCTTAATCCTGTTAGGGTCCACCTTGACACCTTCATGAGATGCAATATGACCCAAATACTCTACCTCCTTCACTCCAAAGAAACATTTGGATGGTTTGGCATATAGTTGTTGCTCCTTTAGTAGTTGTATCATCTTGTCAACATGTCGCACATGATCCTCCCAGGACTTGCTATAGATTAGTATATCATCAAAAAATACTAATACAAATTTTCAAAGGAAGGGCTTGAAAATGGAATTCATCAACCCTTGGAATGTGGAAGGTGCATTTGTAAGGCCAAAAGGCATGACCAAAAATTCATAATGGCCTTCATGAGTTCAGAATGCTATTTTTGGGATATCGTCTACCTTCATTCTGATCTGATGATACCCTGGACGAAGATCCAATTTTGTGAAATAGATTGCTCCATGTAGTTCATCTAACAATTCATCAATGAAGGGAATGAGAAACTTATATTTAATAGTGATCTTTTTGAGCTCTCTATAATATGAACACATATGCCATGAGCTATCTTTCTTGAATACCATTACCACTGGTGCAGAGTAAGAACTTTGGGTAGGTCTAATAATGTCAGCCTCTAAAATTTCTTCAACCATGCGCTCAATTTCACACTTTTGGGCATAACTGTATCTTTATGGCTTGATGTTAGGAGGAACACTCCCAGGAATTAGGTGAATTTCATGATCATGATTTCGAGTGGGTGGAAGACCATTGGGAATATCTTCAAATGTGAAAAGGGTGACCGTAAATGTTATTTCCCTTGCAAAAATTGTTGTACTAGAAGTCCCGAAAGAGTTTTAATAGCAACAACTACAAAACATTGTAGAAAATATGGGCACATGGACGAGGGATCAAATGAGTATCGTCCGATGGTATATACATTCATTATCTGTTTTAATATTTATTATATTCTCAAATTTTATAATGTTTTATACATGCACTAATTTTTCATGATTGTTTGTAATTATAAAGTTAGATGTGCCCCCTAACTTTATGCACAAAGCACCAAGTAGTAGAAGAAATGATGTTGTAGTACAAGATGAAGAACTTGAAGTACATAATGAAGATCAAGTTAATGATTCCATGGAAGTAGATGACAATAATAACATAGTTCAAGTTGATGAGACAAATCAAATGATTCAAGACTTATTCGGTCATTTAGATGAGGATCATGGGGACAGTAGTGATGGTATTTATGATGAAACTTTGATTGAAAAGGAAAATAAACGACTTTATAAAGGGTCGAGCAAATATTCTCTCCACTACATTGTTGCTGGTGAATTTGAAAGTTACGAATCATTTGTCTAACACTTGTATGACACAGATCCTAAGGTATGTAATATGTTACTTCGCATCTACATAAAGGTTGACTATTCCCCATTTTTTTTAGTGTTAATTAATGTGTAAAATAAAAATGCAATATTAATTTACAATTCCTATTCTTTACATTAACTATTTATTTTTTATGTTTTAGATTGTTAGGGGAATTTTTGTTACCCTCGTCAAATATTTTACCTCGCACATATCGAGATTTTCATGCCATTATGAAAGACATTGGAATGGAGTATCAAAGTATAGATGCATGTCCTGATGATCATATTATATATTATGAACAACATGCGTCGAAAACAGAATGTCCGGTATGTGGTATCAGTAGATATCGAACCAATCAAGTAACAAAAATGGTCCCTCGAAAGGTTCTTCGACATATTCCCATAATTCCACGTTTGCAGCGACTGTTCAGGTGTCAAAGCA
>ML829801.1:73670-86566 GCA_009831015.1 Picea engelmannii
GCTCCCGCTTCGCTTCGCGCTCTGGCAACATTGCTTTCAATACCTTCAATGTTTATCTGATGGAAATGTCATTGTGAATGTCAAATTTCTCAATTTGAGTTGCCTGAAATTTGCTTTCTCCATTTGATAAGCTCACCCCCAAAAGTATTTTTTGAGGTTCTCCTTAAATGGATTCTCCAAGTATATTTCACATTTCACATTAACAAATTAGGGAAGATTGTAGTTTGTTTATTTCATCTCTTTCATGCCTTGATCATATGTAAAAGAATCACTCATAACTTGATCCTTTGACTCCATGCCCAATGGATAGGCACTTGACCTTGGTCTACCCATCATCCTCTCATTTTCCTATATTCAACATTTGTTTTGCTAAAGCCCCTCTTCATTTCACCTTGAGCTCTTATTGCATAAGTTTTAGCAATCCTATCTTAGGGATACCCCCTTCAGTTAGAGAAGAACCAACCTAAAGAGTGGAAGAAGTTATTTTGGTGACATTGGATAACTTCTCCAAGTTTCCCTTGGGTTTTCACCTTATGAATTGGGAATTTTACACATTGGGTGAGAGTTTGAGAAGTAGCAGGCTTAAGCCACTACAAGCACCCTACATGAGCCCTTGTAGGACACACAAATGAGATGTCCACTCTAGAGTAAAATTGTCATGCTCCAATGGCAGTACCGTTCACAATAATGACTCAAAGGTGATATAGCTCGACAAGGTAAGAACACACCACTCCATCACAAGCCTCCAAGAACTCTATTTATCCTTCAAAGCAATGTAATGCGCTGGGTCAACTACCCCTTGCAAGAACAATGCCGAAGCATCAGGCATCCCCAATCCATCTCCAATCCTCCGAACAAGTAACCAAGCTACAACGTGACAAGTAGGGTTGAAGCCCTCCTCCATGATGCACAACGCTCCACATCCCTTGTGTGGTGCTCTCCAAACAAGTGGCTCCTCATGAGGCCTCAATGAAGGGCTTTCATCAAACTGGAAAGAGTTCTCCAACGTCGAAGGGAAGAAAAACGAGCCTACAATCAATTGAGGTCAAGCATCCACTGATCAAGCTATCTCAACTATGCATATCCATCATGGACCCTCTCATGCTAGAATCCATCTCGGACCATCTAGGGGTTGAAAATAGACCATGTAACCCAAATCTCATGAAGCACCCCCAAACATTGTGTAAATACTTTCGGAGTAACCTGAGAATCTAACAAGAGTTGCCAAGTGTTCGTTTGGTATTTGTCAAGGTAATGAAAGGGTTGTTTGGAGGAGTGCCCTAATTGGGTATTGAGCTATGATAAAAGCATATAAATAGTAGAGGATGCTTGGGAAAAAGGGTGTGAAAAAAGTGTGAAGAAATTCCAAGGGGATTAGTTGAAGATATAGCTGAAGCAAAGGAAATTTAAGGGGATCTTCTATGTGCAGTTCCTCATTTTCTATCTCTTTCGTGGCTGAATTTGATTGTTGTAGCTACTACCTCCATAATTCTGTTGCAAGGCTCTTTTGAAGAAGAACGTTTTTGTTCCAAAAGCAAGGATTAAGGCTAAGGTGAAACCCTCCTTATTGCTTGTTATTTATCAGTGTTCAATATATGGTTTGTTCTTGTCATTTCTATTTCCTAAGTGGTTGTTGCTGTCTTTTATTGTTGATGACCATACATCTTTACTGTTGATTTGTAATTTTCAAAAGAGGAGCACCTTTGGAAAGGCCCTCTCTTAATCTATGCATATTAAAGAAGTTCATGTCGTTGATTAGAGCATATTAATTATAGCCTAATTACGCCTTCATCCATCAATCCGAACTCACTTGGATTTGATCTTGACTCCATCGCCCAACGAGGATTGACATTGATCTATTCTTTCACCAATTTATTTCAAAGAAAATATTAAATCTTTCCAAGGGTTTTTGTAATATTACAGATATAAAAAGTATGCAAAACAGAAATAAATAGCTAGAAAATGGTAGATGAACAACAATATAACCAAAACAACACTACAATAATACCAAAATGATAACAAAATAACACCAGAAAGAGCACTTTGATTACTGAGAGCAATGTTCACTTGCCTCTTCGAGGGGGCAACCTTCAGCAGAGCAGAGCTCTATTACAATAATATCCAAGACAAAACTTCTCATACCATCGACTCCTATTTATACTAAATATGTCTATCAAAAGAACAATCTAGAGGAAGATCCTTCTGGAAGTGGAAGCTTCTATTAGGTCTTCTTACATTGGACTTATTCTTCCTTATTGCTAGGCCTTATTAATATTGACCTTTATTACATGGAAATATATTATTCTACCTACGTGAGGGGTTAGGTCCCTAACATGTCCGTCCCCTTAAAAACAACCTTGTCCTCAAGGCTTAAGATGAGGAAATTGCTGCAGAATAGTAGTCGGTTCCCAAGTGGCATTTGCTGGAGTTGTATCTTTCCACTAGACTACATTTCCTTAATGGTTCGTTGACGCAGACGACGCTCACGTTGGTCAAAAATTGCTTGTGGTTGTAGCCAAATGGAGCCTTCTTCATCAAACTTGGGAAGGTTGGTTTGAGTTTGGCACTTAGTTCCAATCACCTTCTTTAAGTAAGATACATGAAAAACAGGATGGAGCTTAGAATGACTGGGCAAAGCTAACTGATAGGCCACCTGACCCACACGCTTGAGAATTGTATAAGGACCATAAAATTTGGGCGCCAGTTTCTGACAATGGTCAGCCTTGAGGGAATTTTGCTTGTAAGGTTGCAGTCGAAGAAACACCTGATCCCCTTATGAAAATTGACATTCAGAGCAACCTTGATCTGCTTGTTGCTTCATGCGATTCTGGGCCATGACCAAATTCTCTTTGAGGGTATGGAGAATAGCCTCTCGAACTGTAAGCATTTGGTCAACTGCCTGGACCTTCGAGACACCTGGCAAATATGAGAGAACTGAAGGTGGCTTTTGTCCATAGACCGCTTCAAAAGGAGTCATGCGGGTAGTTGTATGGTAAGAAGTGTTGTACCACCATTCAGCTAGGGGTAACCATTGAGCCCACTTATTTTTCCTTTCCAATGCAAAACACCTCAAATATGTTTCCAAACACTTGTTGACCACTTCAGTTTGACCATCAGTCTAGGGATGATAAGCTATGCTGAGATGCAATTGGGTGCCTTGGAGCTTGAACAGTTCTTTCCAAAACTTGTTGGTGAAAGTTGGGTCGCGATCAGAAACAATAGAATGTGGCATGCCATGAAGCTTGAAGACCTGATCCGTGAAAAGTTGAGCCACAGTGGATGCTGTAAATGAGTGTTGAAGAGCACAGAAATGAGTATACTTGGAAAGACGATCAACTACCACCATGATGACTGATTTATTACCCGATTTAGGTAAGCCTACAATAAAATCCATAGAGATATCCGGTCAAATAGCAGGTGGAATCGAAAGCGGTTGTAGTGTGCTAGGAGATTTGACTGTTTCGCCCTTGTTGCGTTGACACACATCACATTCAAACACAAAATTACGAACGTTATGTTTCATACCATCCCAGAAAAAAGAACATTTGACACGGTCATAGGTTTTGGTAAACCCTGAATGCCCAATTGTGGGTGTAGCATGAAGCTCAGAAAGTACCGTGGATTTAAGTTTTGACTCTGTACTTAAATACAGACGACCTTTGTATCGAAGCTCATCATTGAGCCAAGAGTACCCTAGGGAGACTGGAGAATTGGACTGTAATTGTTGTTTCAGATGTGAACTTTTGGGATCTTGTAGCCATTCCTGGCGAACAGCTTAGAGCTAATCTGGTACAATGAAGGAGAGAGAAAAAAGGGACCCTTCATCTTCATATTTTCTGGAAAGTGAAACAGCAACCACATTGTCTTTTCCTTTTTTGTAAATGATCTCATAATCATATCCAAAGAGCTTAGTCACCCATTTTTGTTGCTCGTGGGAGGAAAGGCGTTGTTCCAGAAAATATTTGAGACTTTGATGATCTGTCTTAATTTGGAAACGTTTCCCCAATAGATACGGGCGCCAAAGATCCACAACATGCAAAATAGCTAGCATTTCCTTTTCATAGATTGATTTTCCCAAACTTCGCTCTGACAGTGGTTTGTTGGTAAAGGCCAAAGGCCGACCCTCTTGCATAAGGACGACGCCAATTCCTTTCCTGGAAGCATCACATTACAGGACAAAGGTTTTTGTGAAATTAGGAAGGACCAAGACTGGAGTGGTGCACATGGCTATCTTCAAGGTTTGAAAATCCTGAGCAGTTGTTGGAGTCCAAGTGAAAGAATTCTTTTTAAGGAGAGCAGTGAGAGGTGCCGCAATATTTCTATAATTCTTAACAAACTTGCGATAATAACCTGTTAAACCCAGAAATCCACGCAAGCTTTTGAGAGTCTTTGGATGAGGCCAATCTTGCATAGCTTCAATCTTTTTAGGATCCACCCTGACACCGACCTTGCCAACAAGATGACCCAAGTACTCGACTTTCGAGGTGCCAAAAGCACATTTAGATTGTTTGATGAAAAGTTGGTGCTGCGAGAGTAGATGGAGAATTTGATCCACATGGGAAAGATGAGATTGCCAAGTTTTACTATAGATGAGAATATCATCAAAGAAAACTAAGACAAAATGATGGAGAAAAGGACGAAAGACATGATTCATGAGGCTTTGGAAGGTGGAGGGGGCATTACATAGGCCAAAGGGCATGACCAAAAACTCATAGTGACCCTCATGAGTTCGAAAGGCAGACTTGGGTATGTCATCTTCTTGCATACATATCTGGTGGTAGCCAAAACACAGATCAAGTTTAGTGAAGTACTAAGCACCACTCAGCTCATCCAAGAGATCATCAATGACACGAATGGGGAACTTGTCCTTGATGGTAAGCTTATTGAGGCCACGAAAGTCAGGACACATGTGCCAAGTACCTTCTTTCTTAAGTACCATGACCACAAGGGAAGAATAAGGGTTGGTACTGGGGCGGATAACACCCGCTTGGAGCAATTCCTGCACTATTTTCTCAATTTCATTCTTTTGGGAAAAGGGGTGGCGATAAGGGAGAACATTGGGAGGGAGACTGCCAAGAACAAGGGGAATGGAATGATCATGAACACCACGAGAAGGAGGAAGGCCTTGAGGGGTGGAAAAAACAGCTTGATGTTTGGAAAGGATAGCTTGGAGGTCAGGATGCACAGAGGGTGTCTCAATGGCTTGAATAGAATGGAGTTGAGCAATGATACCGGAGTGGCCTTTCTTTTGGAGCTTTTCCATACGATGGGAACTAATGATCTCAGGAGAACCAACTGTGAGATCTTGGAATTGATACTTTTGTCCTGCCTATTGGAATTGCATGGTTAATTCCTTAAAATCCATAAGAATGGGACCCAAAGTGCGTAACCATTCATCACCTAGCACAATGTCACAACCTCCCATATCAATGGAAAACATATGAGATTTCAGTTGGTAATGTCCAATTTGAAGACGGACATTTTCACACCGCCCACCACATTTCATGGACCCACCATTGGCTATCATGATTTGAAAATTATTGACAGCACAAATATAGCAATTGGTTTCCTGGACAATGCGACAATGAATAAAATTGTGGGTGCTACCACTGTCAACAAGGATGATGACCTTCCTGTGCTTAATGTAGCCAATGAGCTTGAGCGTTTGGGGTCCGAGAAGCCAGTGAGGGCATGCAAGGAAATAAGTGGGTCAACTTCAGGTGGGTCAGCAGGCTCCTGGGTGGCATCGGGAAGTGAGGGTTCTTCAAAAAGGGGAACTGTCACATCCTCTTCAGGAACATCTTCTGAGATGGCCATAAATAGATTTTGTTCCTTACACTTGTGCCCTGGAAAATATTCTTCATCACAATTATAGCAAAGACCCTTCAGTTGTCGCTCAACCATTTCAGCCCTAGTTAGTTTCTGGACCTTGAGGGGAGTAACAGGAGAGTTAGGATTAGCAGGTCTAGGGCGAGGAACAAAAGGGGGTTTTTGTTCTGGGAAAAAACAACTTGTTGGGCCTCTTTAGCACGTTGAGTAGCTTCCAACCAAGTGGGAGGGCGGGTCATGAGAACCTGGGATCGGATTTCATCCTTGAGACCACTGATAAAGCATTCACGGAAGAACGCATCTGACATGCCCTCTGTTCGAAAGGCCAAATGCTCAAAAGCAGTGATGAAGTCTTCCACTGTGCCTGACTGTTTCAACTTGGTCAAACGACCTAGATAGTGGGTATCAATATCAAAGCGGGCATAGAGCTTAGCAACAAACTGGGTCCAAGCAATATACCCCTAACGTGAATTTTTTTGCCATTGCCAGTGTTCAGGATCTAGATAGAGGACAGCATAGCGAAGTTTGGCCAACTCATCAATAATACCATGCAGAGAAAAATAATGCTCCATTTGAGTGACCCAACATGTAGGATCGGAGCTATCAAATTTATTGACCTCTACGCGGGGAAGACAAGGTTCACGATGAAAAGAGTTAGAGTGAAAATGGGGAGACTAAGAGGAATCAACAACATCGGGTTGTGCTGATGAAGAAGGACCCGTAGGGTGGTTCAACAATTGATTGAAAATAGTCTGGAGGGAGGCCAATTGGGTTGTGAGGTTGGCTTCAAGGGTGTCAATGCAGGAATTGGTGGAATCCATCTGAGATGTGAGATGTTCAATGGAGACATGGGCTTGATTGATGGAAGTTTGGAGATCTTAGTGGCGAGTGGTGGCCATTTGGAGAGGCAAGTGCAGGTAAGGAAAAAAATGGGTGGGTGGGACCACAAGAAAAAAAAGACTTAGAAGTGATAGGTACCACGATGATCAGTGCTTGAAGGGAAATATAATGGGCTAGGCGACAAAATAGGGAAACTAGGAAGGGGTCGGGTCCACCGAAACAAAAAGGATTAAAAATGAAGGGTATGACTGTGATCAGGGAAAAAAGGAGAAGCCAATGGAATAGGTCCCAAATAAGTGTGTCGGCGGGACCACTATACTCCTGCGGAGTTATATTTCGACCTGAAGAATACTACAATGACGAAATTCCCAAAAGCTTAACAGGAAGAAATGTGTAGTAATTTTGTAGCCAGAATACAGAAAACAAATGTACCACGACAATAGATCTTCTTGGTTCTATTTTTGTTTCCTTCCCAACGGTTAGGGTATTCAAGGGTTCTATAGACAAGGGTTTGCCCTGTGCTATAACTCTCTGATATACGTGCGGGGTCCAACTGTAGTACTCGGCCCAATATCTTAGAGCACCAACTAAGGAGGCTAGACCGCACCCTTAGTCGTACTACCCGACTACCCAGGTACTAGATAGTATCTTCCCGAGTGTTGTTCTTGGTGGCACTATAGCAGTCAGGCAGTCGATCGGTTTATCTATGGAGGGCTTCAGGAGATCTAGGACGATCCATATACAGGAGTTGTCTAATGCGCTACCACTCTAAGGGGTACCAACAGGGGTTACAAGGGTGGCCAACAGATGTGCGCTTAAGTACCACTTGTATTTCCTGTGTGTATGAATCCCCGACCGCGGGCTTATGCATGTAACGACAGATCTTTGTAGCTTAAAAACGCCAGAATACGTTTCTACCCTGAAAAAAAAATTATCCCTCAATTTTCTGCCGAGGAAGGTGCTCTAATACCACTTGTAATATTCCAGATATAAAAAGTATGCAGAACAGAAATAAATAGTTAGAAAATGGCAGATGAACAACAATATAACCAGAACAACACTACGATAATACCAAAATGATAACAAAATAACACCAGAAAGAACACTTTGATTACTGAGAGCAATGTTCACTTGTCTTTTCAAGGGGGCAACCTCCAGCAGAGCAGAGCTCTATTACAATAATATCCAAGACAAAACTTCTCATACCCTCGACTCCTATTTATACTAAATATGTCTATCAAAAGAACAATCTAGAGGAAGATCCTTCTAGAAGCGGAAGCTTCTGTTAGGTCTTCTTACATTGGACTTATTCTTCCTTATTGCTAGGCCTTATTAATATTGACCTATATTACATGGAAATATATTATTCTGCCTACGTGAGGGGTTAGGTCTCTAACAGTTTTCTCTCTTGTGCTGGAAAAAAACCGACCTAAAGTGAGAGGAAGGGTTGTTGAGGTGACATTAGGAAACCTTCCTAAGTTGCCCCTGGGGTTGCACTTGTTTTTCAAGACTTTATAACTTGAAGTGCAGGTTTGTGAGGTAACAATGCACATAAGTCACTAAAGGGAAAAGTACATCATAGTGACAAATTTGGGCGAATAAAGTTCCTTGAATATATCCACAAGATGATGAATTTTGATCGCATATTCTGCATATTGCAAACAAGGAGTCTTTTGCTCAAAAGTGTTACTATATACAAGTAAAGGGATGCCTAGCATTACAGGTAGTAATTGGATAGGCCAAATCAATTTCTTTTGGAGCAAACAAATTGCTGCTTTTGTGTAGATTGTGAGGAGGACACCAACATATACTAAATTATCGCCAATAAAAATTTTATAAGGTTTGTTGGCAGCAGTGGAAGCAATATTTTTGCTTGCATTAAGACATTTTTATGATTTGCAAAATGTTAAGCATGGGATATTCCAACGATGATGCTCCCTCTCATATTTACATGAAATAAGAGAATAGCCAGGCATAGAACTTGCAAAATTATGTTTTTACAGACCTTGCAAGGATAGTTGCGAATGTACTTAATAAGCATTTCAATAGCCCTTCCTCTAATTGGCTTATACCTCTGAGAAATAAACTGCAAAAAAAGAATATGTATAAATTCAGTCACCAACATGACATAAGGGTAGGCAAAAGGAAAATTATTTTCTAAATCCATGAAATATCAATTGATATATGGATAATAATGGCATGAAATCTGTGGAAAAATAATTAAGGCATGAAATATCTTCTCTAATTGGACTTCTTACGAAGTCAGCATACCTGTAATAGCAAGACCAAAAACCTTGAAAGGCATAAATCATTGACAGTGCCCACAAAGAGCTTTTGAACATCAAGTACAGCATAACCATAATCCTGCATTTCAGCAAGTCAAAGTATATAAATGATGATGGTTGAAGCAAATACATAACATCCTTGAATTTTCAAATATACATGGTGGCAGTCATTTGACTTGGATATCACAAATGTTTAAAACGTGAAGTCATCACCTAGAATAAGTGCATTACATATACAAGTCATAGTCTAACCTCACACATTGACAAATTACAACTCGACATGCACTCAGAAATATATAAATCTGATCCTACCCCTCAAAATGCATAGAAATACACATTTCAACTCAATTCTAGCTCTGCTACTGAAAGATACAACGTTTCAACATCTTATCAAATTTTTTCCCAGCTTTATACCTTAGCTTTTGAGACAATAAATTGCATACTTGCAGTTATTATTCTCCCAAGTAAAAAGGAAAGATTATTTTAATAAATACATTATCATCAGTCTTAGTTTAGCCTTAGAATAGCTATTATATGTTATGCATGTGGCTTCTACTAATTCTTATTTCTCATAACCTCGAACCTCTTGAAGAATGCACGATCGTTAATGACCAATTTCAACATAGGAGTTTTGATATATTATACAGTCAGAATAGAGAAAATTCATTTATTGTCTTAAATAATCAAATTCATTTACTCTTTGTTACTGCTCAAACTCTCCCCAAGGGAAAGTCCGCCCTGCGAGGGAGAGCTTGGGGCAACGTGACGAGGTGTAAATATGTTTTCCGATTGTTGGTGTCACTTTACACTTATCATTCAATTGTCAACCCGGATCTTTGTTTGGTCTTGTGAGGCTCTCTGTGCAATATACACAGAAAGAGGACTTTTACCACTATTATGCAGTTTATTTCAAAAGAAATCAGCTAAGACTATGGCACGCATAAACCAAAAAGAAAGCATGAAAAGACAGTCACAATGTTCTCGACCCCCAGCCCAGCTGTTGGCACCTCATGGAGTAGGACCTCTGAGATTTAAGCTCATAATCCTACTACCCTCTGTTACCAATATCGCAATATTGGCGATATTATCGGCAAAACAGTCAATGGCGATATTATCGGCGAAAATAGCACGATATTTTACGCCCTATGAAAATAGCGCGATACTATCGTAAATAGCGAGATAATATCGTGCAACAATCCAAAATATCTCAGGCAGGCGGACAGGGCCGGAAATAAAGCTCGATTTTGACTCTTTTTTTTGTCATTTTGTAAGTGAAGTGTGGGGTTTGGAGAGAAAAGGAGAAAGAGGCGAGTTTGCCTTCAGCCAAAGATGAGGAGGAGAGAGATTTTGAGCACTATAACCTGTTTATTGTGAAGTTGGGATGGATTTCTCTCATATTGAAAAAAAATGAATATTTTTGTATTTTTTTCGTTCTTACGACATTTTCCGATATTTACTGATATTTTCCCCGATATTGCTGATATTTTCATTTTCGGACCCTCGGCAATATTTTGTCATTGCCGATGTTGGTAACACTGCTACTACCTAGCTTGTTCACCAAGTGGGATCATGAGCAGGGTGATTCTGTAGCATACATGTTCTGAAATAACATTAAAAAATAAAGCTACCTAATCTATTCTTCACACACTGCAAAAGTTAAGTCTACATTCTAGTCAAATGCTAAAACAGAAATCTGTATAAAGAAAGGACCAACAGTATCCCAATTCCTACTTAGTGGCACAGAGAATGTTACAACTATTTGTAACAGTTATGTTGTTATTTGATTATAAACAAAATATTTCTGTATAGATAATTATTGATAAAATGAATAATAGATGATGATGGTACAATGACCTTCGTGACGGTTTACTTATATAGCATGACTGGTCACGAGGTGAAGAGGTATGTTCCTCTTGATGAAGAGGTACGGGCCTCTTTGATCTTTCATTTATTTAAGTTAAGTTAATATTATAATTTATTATTATAATTATTTTTATTATTTATTGTTTAAGCTTTTATGTTCGTAACATTGCCAGCCCCTTAAGATTTTGCTATGTCCTCAAAGCAAGGGTAACAACAGGTATTGTCGGAGAAAATGTTCCAACTCCCATGATGAATCTTCTTCTGGAAGGTTTTTCCATTTGATGAGATATTCCTTAATGGTTCTGTTGTCGTCCTTATACACACTTGCAAACGTGAGCCAAGTCCTGCTCACTTAGTGTGTCCTTGGAGGCACAATGCCTAGGTTCAAAGCCCACGCTGTCACTTTGGTTTGAACCTCTTCCGTCTAGGCTTACTCCTAGGGAAGCCAAGGGGGGTAGTCCCTGGTTTCTAGATAAGATTTAGAGTTTAAGTTCTAGGAGTTGATTTTAGTTTGTTAAGGTTTAGGGGAAGTTTACCCTAGGATGCTAAGGCAGCAATGCAAGATGCAAGGTTTTAGTATGTCAAGAAAACCTTTCCCTAGGTCAACTAAGACTAGTGCCTAAGGTTGGGCAAGGGGTCAACTAGATGTTAGGGTCTTTCATTACAATAAGATTACAAGATTACAAAAGATTTTATTCTACAAAATTATCAGATACAAGTTATTACAACGAAGAGTACTAGAGATACAATGATACAACACAACAAGCTAATCACGTTTCGTTTAGATGTGCAAGAATTTAAGAAGATCAAGGCATTACCATCAACAACACATCAAAGCCAAGCATGCCCCAATAGCACTTACTCTACTGGACTGCCCCTCAATGGCAACATCAACACAATGAAGTTACACAAGGTCACTTAAAAGATTTATAAATTTAAAGCACAAGTGTTCCACAATGATTAAATCACTTAGTTGATTTTACCCACAAAGCATTACTTGTATTACGAGATTGAAAGATTGAGTTACAAGTGTTAAACCTTAAGACGTATTGGATTAAGTCAAGGTTTGATTACTTAGTGAGTTAAGGGTTCCTTAAGATTGCAAGATTTTAATTACCCTTATTAAGTGTTTCACCAAAAACCTCCTCCCCCGGTTGCCAAATAATTGTTGGATGCTCAAGAAGTGAGGCAACGAGGCCTACCCTAGCTTCACAAGTCAGCCCGAAAGATTGAGTTTTTATGGAAAGGACGTCACGTGCCCTGAGACCGTCCCTGGTCTAGCACCTTACGTTGCCCTCCTCAATCCCTGTTTTAGATGGTGAAGATGGTGGTTTAAGATACCCTATTAAGTCTATTAAGTTGGTATATCAATTGGTTTGACTTTTAGGTATGTTCTAAGTGTTTTAGTCACTTTATGATGCCTTAAAGTGGTGATTAAATAACAAAACCAAAACTTAATGCAGCTTATTAAGTGTGTTATTCAAGCATGAGAATGAAGCATTTAACACATGTATAGCAAGTAAAAGCAAGATGAAATAACGATTTAGTTTGTCACCATGATTAAATCATTAACATGAGAAAGCTTGTTAAAGAATGTTAAAGCACAAGGGCAAGAACAACTTGCCAAAGAATGAAAGAAAGAAGAACTCAAGCTTATACCACTTATCTTGTGTTTGTTTAAAGCATTAAGATCAAATCACTAAGTGTGTAAGAGGAGCTTGAAAGATTAGAAGTGTACCTACACTATCAACTTATCCAACAATATTTACTTAAGTGTGATGGCAAGTGGCCTTAAGATGTTATAACATGAAAAGAAAATCACTTGCTAAACCATTAAAGCATAGATCATTTAGTGTGTTGGATTAAAGCATGTAAATAAGATAGATCCAAAGATGGATTACAACATGCAACTAGATCTAAGGAAGTTGATTATGCCCTGTTGAAATAATGTAACTGCAAAGAGTATTCTTATTATTATTGTTATTTTATTCATAGGATTAATCCCCATTGTGGATTAATCATGTCGGTAATTGTATTAGGACCAAATCCCCTTTTGTGGATTGGTCAACGGACAATTGT